>BSBK01012949.1:0-190000 GCA_027943335.1 Chamaecyparis obtusa | reverse complement strand
CACACATCAATGATGGTTATTACATACTTTAAAATAAAAATAAAAATTAATTGTTTCTATATATCAATTAAGTTAATGCTTCTATGCTAGTCATTCTCAAGCTATTAGAAAACAGAATTTAAAATAATGCTATATTAAACTTATAAGATAAATTTACAATAATTTCAAAGAGTTTGCAACTATCTCAAAAATATATATTTTTTAAATACAACTACTTTTACCAACATAATATTAACATTACTTACACATCATTAATATATATGATTTTTTTTTTTCTAAATTCAAATTTCTAAAGATTATTACATTTTGTCATCTTTTACATATATGTAATCAATATATTTATACTATTGTTTAATTTAGAATGAAAATAAATATTTATATTAAAAAAAAAAATATTAGTTCTCAATCATTTTTTAAACATAATCGTACCACTACACTTCACCCCTTATTGCACTATCTTATAACAATTATATAAACACATCATATCTTCTCATATCCAGCATATTATAGAGATAACAAAAATGAAAGATGATACCACTGTTGGACAACTTCATATATACATAATTTTTTCCCTGCTTCCATGATCATTTAAGGGATCGTATAACAATTAAGCGCGACTTGAATAGTTTCCCTCAATTTAATGGCTTGCTATTTGAAACGGCAGCAAGCTTTCTGGAAATCCGGCGTGTGCTGAAGGAACAGGCCTATCTGGTCAAAAAGAATGCAATCCAGAAATGGCGGAAAACAACACCGCGTACACAAGTACCATGAAAGATTGTGGGGAAACTCTGAAATGTGAAGCAGAGAACATGGAAATCGATCCGCGTAACTGCGAATGTGCAATGCCCTTTGAGGGGAATCTGGTGTTCAGATCTACTTTCTTTTCAGCTCTCAACAATATTTCCAGATTTCAAATTTTGGAGAATTCCCTGATTACCAACTTAAGTCTGCCGGAGGGGTCAGCAGTATATATACTTTGCTGCATGTATTTTGACACCATTGAATATCTCATAATTCCCCTCCGGATTTTTCCACCGGTTGGGACTAAGTATTTTGAGCGATCGGAAATTGTAAAGCTCGGCTACAGTTTAAGCTCGCATACTTATAAGGGTGCGCCAGCGGAATTTGGACCTTACTTTTTCCTTCCAATATCGGACTACCTGTTTCTCGGTGAGGAATTATTCTTCCTTTTCAATTTTGTTTCTCGAAAGCCCATCGTTTGCATATTTGACAGGATTTTTAAAACCTAAAATTGTATTTTTTTGTTCCAGATCTTTCCAACAGATCAAAAAGCCTAGGTACAGCCGCAATTATTGGTATAGCAATCGGTGCGGCCGTGTCAGTTCTCGCCATTTCTGGCTTGGGGGTTTATATATTGATGTTGAAAAAGAAAGCAAAAAAGGCAGGTAAAATTAGCAGACCATTCGGTAAAAAAAAATTCTTCAAGAAGCTAATTTCATTGTATTTGCATTTTACTTCCCTCAAGGTTTGCCTAGGTGAGTTTATTGATTTCTGTTTGGGAGTACTTATTTTTCATCAGGATCTTGGCGACTTGCAAGCGGCGAATATGGCGGAGATGCTCCCAGTTTGAAAGGCTCAAGGTGGTTCACATTCGAGGAACTCAAACAGGCTACAAATAATTTCTCCTCTCAGAATGAGATTGGATCTGGAGGTTATGGCAAGGTATATAGCATTTTCTTTCATTCGGTCTTATATTGATGGAGTCTGATCTTATTGTGTCCTTGATCCATTTTTTATGGATCAGTTAGAATTAAAACTTAAGATCTATTATTTGTTGTTGGAGTGTTCTATCAAGTAAACTATTGGATTCCGTATGATCAGTCCTTTTTTTTATCTAGGTTAGGCTTATTAGTGATCCCTTTCCATTAGTAATATTAGGTACTTGGAACTCCTAGCTTGGCTGGCTTTTGATGCAGGGAGACTCTTCTTCTCAAACTACATACATGCAAATCACTTGAAGGATTCGACTTAAATCCAATCATAAATTTCTGCTTCTGCTTCTGCTAAATCATAGATTTTAGGGTTTCAAAATATGCTATTAACGTTCCATGTGCAAAATGGGGGAGTTTGCATTGAAGTGCAGGTGTACAGGGGGCTGCTGGCGGCGAGTGGCCGAATGGTGGCCGTGAAGAGAGCGAAAGAGGAATCTTTGCAGGGCGGAGCCGAATTCAAGACCGAAATAGAACTGCTGTCGCGTGTTCATCACAAGAATTTGGTGGGACTGATTGGATTTTGTTTTGAAGAAGGGGAACATATGCTTGTCTATGATTTCATGCCAAACGGGTCTCTCAGAGACAATCTCTCAGGTACTTTTCTTTCTGCTCTGCCTTCAGAGTTCAAACTCATCAGTAAACTTCTGCTCCACATTAACATTTCGATTCTTGAACACAATCTTGTGATAACAGGCAGAACAGGGATACACCTTGATTGGAGAAAAAGAATTCGAATTGCTTTGGGGGCAGCTAGAGGGTTAACCTACCTCCACGATCATGCAAATCCCGCAATAATTCACCGAGATGTGAAGTCCAGCAACATCCTGCTTGACGAAAATCTGAATCCCAAAGTAGCAGACTTCGGGCTTTCCAAACTCATTGCCAATTCAGGCGCCAGAGGACATATCACAACTCAAGTCAAGGGAACAATGGTCAATACAATTCTCTAATTTAAACCCATCAAGCTCAAATTCATACATAATCTTGTTGAAATGTGAAATTTTTTTCTACTGCAAATTACATTTTAATTTTATTTCTAAATTTAAGGGTTTTGCGAATTGGGGCCTGGACAGGGGTACCTTGACCCGGAGTATTACATGACACAGCAACTGACCCAGAAGAGCGATGTGTACAGTTATGGTGTTGTACTGCTCGAAATTTTAACTTCCAGGCACCCCATAGAAAGAGGGAGATATCTGGTTCGAGAAGTGAGTACTGCAATTGAAAGAGGAGGGGTAAATGCTCTTCAGCGGCACCAGCTGTTGGACACAGTTCTCAGTAACCCTCCCATTACTTCCTCTGTTTTGGAAAGCTTTGTAAGCTTAGCCATGCGTTGCTGTGAAGATTTTGGTGTAAATCGGCCGAAAATGAGTGAAGTGGTTAAAGAACTGGAGTCAATGGCGGAAAAGTGTGGAGCTAATGATGCAGAGGGTGACATAGAGATGGTAAGTAGTTATGCATTCGGGAAGTTCGCCGTTCGTCCCCATGCTGATTCTGCATCGGGTTCTTTCGATTACAGTGGTAGTGGTGGATATGTTGTGCCTCCAACAGTAGAACCCAAGTGATCTTTGAGCTTGTGTTCGTGGAACTGCATCTTTGTACATTGCTGGTGATATAATGTATAGATCAATGTATTTTCCCAATTCCAAAAAATCTTTCCTTGCCCACCATCGAACTTGGATTGTAAGAGAGGACTAAAATTGTTACAGTTTTGTAAATATAGCAAACTTTCCAGTTACTCTGTAAAGAAAGTGTACTAGTTTTGGAGTCAACTTCATACGTTTATGTTTCCTGAGTAGTGATTGGCAAAGAGTATATTTAAAAAAAAATGAATAGAACATTTCTTCCATTAGTTTTTAGAATCATATTTATTGATTTATTTTGTATGAGTAGTTCGCAAAAATCTATTTTTCATAAGAATGAATTGAATATTAATACTCATTGAATGTAGGGGATGTTCATAGAAGAAAAGCATTACGCCTTCCTTGGAGGTCACATATCATAGTGCTACTCGAACTCAAGTGTGTTAAAGTTGAGCATGCGTAACCTTGGAGGGAACCCTATGATTAAGCATGTTTTAGTTGGAGTGGTAGTGGGATGTGTGACCTTGCAAGGAAGGTCCAATGCTACACCTTGTGAGCATCACCTAGATGCAATGAGTGTTGAGTGTTCCATTCATTCTCATGAGAGATGGATTTTTGTGAGTCACTATTCATGAAACATATGTCAATAAATTCAAATAAAAAAATAAGAATTGAATTGAATCTTATAACAATAACACAATTTAACTTGTGAATAATATCTCTTACTTATCTAATATATATATCCTTAGTAAATGTACATTATGGAAGATTATTTTTAAGTTTTCTCCCATTCCATTTAAAGAATATATACGTGCAAACTAAATAATGCCTCAATAATTTTTATATTTATGAAAGATTTGTATATACTAGTTTTATTTTATTCACATGTATGTTGAAAGTTACTTTCCTTTGGTATTTTTTTTTAGATTTTTATTCGTTTATATTTTAAAGTTTTACAATTTCTTTTTTCCTCATATTTTTTTTTATCAATAAAAGGCCAAGGCCAATATATTTTATTAATATAATTAAAAGGTTATAGAAGAAAACCTTCAGTCTTGCCCGAGACGAAGTCCAAAACATAAAAATTACATGCTAGTTATGAGGGCATACCCTCATTTACAAAATATGGAATTATATCTTAGTTTTCAGTGAGTCCCTTTTTTAGGGCATTCCCTTAGTGTTTTTAACATTTCGGATTACAATTATGAACCTTAAGGTGCTTACTCTAACCATTGATTGTTCTACTATGATGATGTACACATCTCCCTGATTAGATATACTCATACTAGTTTTGATCCCTCCATAATCAAAGCTTCTGCATATTGTCCTCCCTTTCTTTACAGAAAAGGACCTTTGAAAAGATATATTATGATTAGCCTCTTCACAAAGTACCTCATTTGTTATTGTATTTCCGCTACCCTATATTGATAAAGTTCTTTAGTCATTAATCCTTACTTAGAAAAGTTAGTATAATAAAAATCAAAGTAAGAGAAATCTATTGAATCTGCTCCAGTTTATACATTAGCAAGGTGATATCTATATAATTCTCTTATCATTTGCTTGAAAAGGAGTAGTATCCATTATCCAAACATTTGATCTATTTGTACTAGTCACTAAGATGAGTCGTGGAGAAAAGGCCACACACACACACACACACACATAGCAACAGATGTGAGAGTAGGTGTATCCTCTCAAGTTTTAGTCTCCTGCATAATGTTGTTCTGTCACCAAATGTACTAATCTAAAAATAAACTCTGCTACCTGCCTCCCATAGGATAAGAATAGAGTCATACAGTATTTATCTTCCTTGCTAGGTATTAAAAAAGTATATTCCATAATTATTATATTTACTAGCAACATTTAGATGTGATCCTTAACTATAACAAAAACCACTATATATGAATGAAGGTTTTTGCACAGTATGTTTACCATTAACTACCTTATAAAATGTAGGGAATCACACTTACTTTGGTAATATGACAATGAACTATGCATATTTCAATAAATCACATAAATTCATAAAATTTAGTGAAACATAGTGATAAGATGAGTATTTTTCTTCACAGAGTTATTGGTTTTTCTCAACGTTGATTCCTAATCTACTATTAAGAATTATAAGACAAAATTCCTCCATAATATGTGTGTGTGTGTGTGTGTGTGTGTGTAAGAGGTCAGATAGAGGGTATACATGAAACTAGCGAGGCCTCAAAATACTCTACTAAGACTTGTGTAGAAAAATTCTTACCACATTCTATGCTTGTTGTGCCTACCGTACCCTATTTTTAAACTCAGATGTCTTTATCATTCTTACCAAGGGCTAGGTTATAGTCTATATCCCTGAAATGAAATCTCATATAGGCCATGAGGGTAGCTTGATGATTCCTTACCTGAAATCAATACATATATTATCTAATGTGTTGACTTCAAGATAAGAGATCATCATGATCACTATCCATCTTATACATCATGTATTCACATTGTTGCTTATTATTCTTGCACAGAACTTATAGCCAAAGCCATAGAGCCACTATTTCATGGAATCTAGAGTTGTTATCTCAGTTAATATATTATTTTTTTGATGAATAGAGGCCTTTAAAATATTAAAGTACAATATTTACAAAAAATGGGACAGGGGAAAGAGTCACCCCGCGAAGAGTCACATGACACCTAGGCCGGAAACATACAACTATTCATAAAAAAACATATAAAGATAGAAACCCTCAAGCTGCGAGGGCAGTGGCGGAAGAGAGAGGAGGATCTTTGTCATCACGATTGCCCCAAACATGTTTATATTGTGGCGACTGATCATGTAGTGGGTGTTGATATTGTGGCGATTGCTCATGTAAAACTGACATTGTAAAACCCTAAAATGCCCGATTTTAGAGGTGCTCTAAAACGCATGTTATAAGTGGATGAGATGCATAAAGCATTGTAATGTTGGTGTACTATTTTGCTAGATAATGAGAAAGGTTAGACGACTATGTAGGTGGATGTAGCCCAGGTTTTGGGTGAACCACTTTAAATCTGTGTTCAGATTATTTTCTCCTTTTGTTTCTGCATATAACTATTTTTTTCTTATATTGTTCCACATATGTCAATCCCTAACAAAACATTGGGCCATGGGGTCTGGTCGGGAATCGACCAGCCATCATCCTTATCTTCTTCTTTCTCCAACTCTCCTTCCTCCCGCCTGGGAGAAATAGAAAGCGTCAAGCGGGGGAACTTATCAGAAGTAGCAGGAGGCCACGTAGGAACACTAGCTAAAGGCCGAGAAGATGCAGCCGCAGTAGAAATAAGCAAGGGAGACCAGCCAGCATCCGCAGCCCTCCGAGGAGGAGGAGAGGCAGAGTAGCGGCGCCAAGGGTGCGATGTTCTGGAATGCTTGGAAGAGGAACTCCAGTTGTGACGATGACCCTTGGGTGGCATGCGATCAGCCAAGAGAGAATCTGGTGGCACCCTAGCAATAGTACAAGGGGCACTGCCCCAGTGCTGCAATAATTCTTGCAAGTGGGAAACCTTTAGGGCCACTTTTTCAGCTTGAACTTGAATCTGCATCATCACATTATTACATAAGCATGCCTTAGCATAGAGAGATATTAATATCCGTAAAGCTGTGAGAAAAAAGAATAGCATTTCGGTCTTTCCAAAAAGTAAACAAAATCTCCATCCTGAAAGCATGCCAGATCTGAGTATACTGGGAAGGCATTCTGGGAGAGTCACCAAGGAGCCCCATATACCAAGAAAAAGGCTCAAGCCGGAAAGGCATAAAAAGGTCATGAATCCAAATCCAATAATTCTGGGCCCAACGACATAACCAAAAAATGTGCATGATAGTTTCACAATGTCCATAAAAAGGGCATTTAGGGTCAGGCACACCCAAATGTCAGAGTCAACCTCCCAAAGGAAAACCCTAGTTAAGCAGACACCAAGCAAAGTGAGAAATCTTGGGCTCAGTAATAGCATCCCAAATAGTACAAAACTGTCAACTCCAGGCTCTTTGAGAGGATCAAAGGTGTCATCTATGATTGAGAGAATCAATCATAGGTAAATGAGGCACAAGCCAAGAATACCCAAGCTTGGGCTTGTAACTGGTAAATGGCGTAGTAGGGTACCATTTCTAATCTTTCCACCAAGGTTTAACTGACTGAATTCCCAATTTATGTAGGAAATGGGGTGGAATAGTTGAAACAAGCAAGTCAAAAGTCTGACAATCTGGGTGAATGAGTTGGAATTGAACACGAAGATCATCCCAAGAGAGGATACTCATAGTGGCTCTGGAAAAAAAATCTTTGGGTGTTCGAATGCCACGTTTATGAAAATGAAGAGCACTCATTCCCTGGATTTTGGCTAGGGGAAGCCCTTGCTGAGCAAACAAAGCGGACCACCAAATATTTTGTTGGTTGAGAGAAAGACCATCACGAAAACCATTCCCAGCCTAGCGAATCCAAGGTTTGACATCTTCCCAAGCTCTCCAGATACTTTTGACAACAAAATTGTCCTTTATATGAATAGGGGACTTCATAACCAGAAGGGTTTGAAAGCCAATCCCCTTGTAGACAGGCTTGTGTAAAGGACACCCTAAAGAGATGCAGTGTCGAAGCAAAACTTTCCAGGCCTCATTGCCTGTGAGACACCACACAATCCATTTCGCACAAAGGGCTAGACCTTTCTTCTGAGTGTCTAACAAACCAAGCCTACCAAAGGCCTTAGGAAGACAACAGAAATCCCAAGAAACTCTGTGAAAACCATGATGATCAATTTCGGAAGCCCAAAGGAAATACCGTAGTAATTTCTCGAGTTTCTTGTAGGAGGCCTTTGAGGGAGCCCAACAAGAGGAGTAGTACACATGAGTGGCAACCAACACTTTGGAGCAGATCTGGAACTTCCCAGCGAGAGAGAGCAGCTTGGTGATCCAATAGGTAAGTTTCTTTTCTATTTTTGCAAGAACAACATTCCATAATTCAGTAGAAGTAGCTTGAAAGGCAAAGGGGGTGCCCAGAAAGAGGAAAATTTCCCCATGTTAAATCCTAGACAATCCAAACTGGAGGAAAACAGGGCGGATCGGGAAGGGTAGATTGCCTAAAGCACAAGGTTTTATGCCACTGAATGGCAGACCTAGAGGCCAAACAAAAAGTGTCTAAACACTTCAAGGCTACCTTGATATTATCTTCATCCTCTGTGAGAGTGAGAAAGGAATCATCAGCAAAATGGCCATTGACCAATTCTTGGGAAGAATCTGGTAAAGCAATTCCTTGAACACGGCCCATAGAAATGGAATGAGCTAGCAAATAGCCAAAGCCTTCGGCCGCCAAAACATACAAGGCAAGAGCCAAAGGGAAACCCTGTCAAACAGAGTGGAAAAGCCCAAAAGTAGAAGATTGTTTGCCATTGATGGTGATGCAAGAAGAGGCATCGCTAAAAAGAATATGCACAAATTGAAGAAATCTAGGGCCAAAACCCAGAGCATGAAGCATAGAAAGAATAAAAGGCCATTCAATGCGATCATAAGCTTTAGCAAAATCAATTTTGAGAAAAAGAGGATTCTGATGAGATTTACAAGCCCATTCCATACCTTCCCAAATCGCTATGATGTTATCAAGAATAAATCTTGATTTGATAAAGCCAATTTTCTCTAGCCAAACAATCTAAGGCAAGATGTGGTGGATCTTGAGAGCCAGAGCCTTGGAAATGATCTTATAAGAGATATTGAGCAAGGTAATAGGCCGCCAATTGCAAATATCCTTCAGGTCCCTAGACTTGGGAATGAATTTAATATTACCTTGGTTGATGATGTCCCCAAGAGAATGGGAATGAAAAGATTCAAGGTAGACCTGATGTAAATCAGTACCAATGGCATCCCATAGGGCTTTATAGAACTCACAAGGAAAACCATCACATCCTGGGGTTTTATCATCAGCCATAGCAAAAATAGCTTCACAAAGATCTTGCAAGGTAAGTAGTTGATCATAGAAAGCACGCTGAGAGGAGGAGACACATTGAGGGACAAAAGCAATGCAGTCAACAAGATCTTTCTCGTTGGCCTTGTGAGTTGTGTAGAGCCTTTTTAGTGGGATCTCCCAAAACTTGGAAGTTGTTCACCCACTCTCCAACTTTGGAGACAACTAAGGAAGTTAGAGAAGATTTTGAGTAGGACTTGGAGCTCTTCATCAAATACCATATTGGCCATAACTTGTTGTGAAGGTTGGTGGTCTCATCTCTTTGTTTTATGTTATTGTGTAAATGAAATATTTTAGGAAATGTGTTGAGTTCTTGTTGTTTTTCTTTTATGGATTTTTTATTTGTTTTAATGCTTGTGCGTGATTTTGGGAGTGCAAGGCCAAATTAACCCTTGGGAGGGCAGAGTAGCCTTGAGGTGAAGGGAAGTAGGACATCTTAATGAGTGTAGAGTCTCTCCTCATGGAGGAGAGGGATAAGGAAAGGATTATGGGATCTTTGTTGTCATTGTTTTCTTTTGGGGGTCATAAGGGGAGGTTTTGGCATGTTGCCAATTGGGGGTCATAAAAGATTTTATGGGTTTTGAAATGCAAAGGAAGATTATTGTGGTTTTGAATCCTTAAGAAGGGATTTGTCATTTGTTTATTCATGGATTTCTCCTCCTAAGTTTAGTCCACCTTCACCCCTATATTTGGATCACTTTGAGATCATTTGTGAAATCCTTTGGGTTGGGATTTCTAGTGTATTCTTTTTTGTTAAGTCTTATTGTAAGTATTTTTTGAGTGTTACCCGGTTTGGTTTCTAGTTCTCTGAGCTCGAGGGTGGCCTTGTAAATACCTAGGATGGGAGGTGAGCCTCCATGGTCAAGATAAATTTTTATTGCAGGTTTTGCTTAAGGTTAAAGAAAAAGAAAAAGAGTGTGAAGATATGATCCATGTGAGGAGAAAAGTTTATTGTTAGTTGTGGTTTCCTTAAATGTTGTATTTGCAATAGTTTGGTATATTTGTATAGAAAAAAAAGGATTGAAGATTTTTACATTGTCAAGTTGTTTTCCCTTTTTAAAGGGATTTTATTGTATAAAAGGAAGAGATTCTTCTGTATGAGTTTTTGGATTCGATTGTGTAGAGTTTTTTTTAAATCAACGTTTCAAATCATACTACATGATCCATCATCAGGATGTAAGAGAGAAATTGAAGCAAAAGATGGTAGATTGCAGATCTAGCAAACAATAAAAAGAAGAAGAAGAGGAGGGAGAAAGGAAGGGAGGAGGGGGAGGAGAGGTACACAAAGATCAGCAATGACAAGACCTTCACCTAATCACAAAAACAAATAAAATCGACATCACCCCAAATAATATAAAATAAAGAAAAAATAAGTAAATGAATTGTGCCTTTTTCCCAGCAAGGAGTTCACCCCTTGTATTTATGGGGTCCCTAAAATCCACAAAGCTAACATTCTGTTGAGGCCCATTGTGGACACAATTGGTTCCCCGACTTACAAGTTCGCTTCCTTCTTCACCAAATTATTATCCCCTCTTGTCGTAAATTCAGACTCCTACGTCAAAGACTCTAACCAATTTGTCCAATTTATTAAGGACACTAGATGTGACAATAATGACATCTTGGTTAGCTTTGGTGTTGTTTCCCTCTTCACCAAGGTTCCCATTTTGGAGTCTATAGATATTGCCAAGTGTAAAGTTAGTGTTGAGGTTGCCTCTTTGGTGGAGTTATGCTTACAATCCACCTTCTTTTCCTTCTACGGTGTCATCTACGAACAGGTTGATGGTATGGTCATGGGTTCCCCACCTTCACCTGTGATTGCAAACTTGTATACGAAAGATTTTGAGGATATTGCTTTACGCTCTTTCCCCTTTAAGCCTAAGTGGTGGAAGTGATACATAGATGACACCAATCTCTGTTGGCCTCATGGTCTAGATAGGTTGGAAGAGTTTCACGCTCACCTCAATAATTTAGTTCTTTGCATATCTTTCACCAAGGAGATAAATCCAACAACCTCTTTCCATTCCTTGATGTCTTAATCCTCAAAAAACCAAATGGCTCCCTAGGTCATTGGGTTTTTTCGCAAAGCCACCCACATTGACCTTTATCTTCATGCTTACTCTCACCACCACCCTAGCCAAAAGGTTGGCATCCTTAAAACCCTTGCTATAAGAGCCTATCGGATTTGTGACGATGATAACATAGACCAAGAGTTCACACATCTTCATCAAGTTTTCAAATGAAACGTATATTTGGATAAACAAATCTCCAAAGCTTTCCACTTGGCCAAATCCTTCTTTCTTTCCTCCAATCCTCTTCCCTCCACCCCTGAGGCCTCCCTGATCATTTCCATTCCCTATGTAGCAAGTATCTCCCACAAGATCTCAAAGATTCTAGGTAAAAAAGGTATTCGGGTCACCTTCAAGCCCTTGTCCAATTTAAGGAATTGTGTTCCCCCTATCAAAGACTCTAGAGATGTTTTTTCAGAGTCGGGGGTCTATAAGATCATGTGTTCTTGTGGTACCCCCTACATAGGTGAAATCGATTGTTCTTTTAACACCAAAATCAAAGAGTGTGTTGTCGATATCAAGCACGAGTATGTTCTTAAGTCTGTGTTAGTCAAGTATTCTTCTTCCACTAAACATCACATTTGTTTAGAGGACACTCAAATTGTGTTTAAGGAGGACAACTTCTTTAAAAGGAAGCTCAAGGAAGCCATTGAAATCAACAACCACCCCTCTAACCTCAATCGAGATGATGGTTGGAGCTTAAGCATTTCTTGCTTTCCTTTGTTATCTTCCGTTAGCAACCTCCCTCGTCTCAACCCATCTCCCTAGTCTTGTCAATTTTGTCCTTCTGCCTCCTTCTGTTGTGCCCCTTCTTCTCTCCCCCCCCTCCTCCCCCCTCCCCCTACTCTCCTCCCCCCTCCCCCTGCTCCCCCTTTATCCTTCTCGCTTGGGATCTTTTGTGTCCTATTATTTGTCTTCCCCCCCTCTCCCGACCTTGGCCCCTTCCTCTTCCCAATGTGTGGTGCTTCTCACTTCTCCCTCCCCCCTATTTCTTTTTATACATTCGCCCTTTTACTTTTATAGTTTCTTATTCTTGGTTGCACACACATACTAACATTCACACATTTATTATATGTTTCTTGTATTTATTTGCTTGTTTTTATACATTTAAGTATTCTCTCTCTCATATATATGTGTGTGTGTGTGTGTGTGTACATTATTATTTCTTTGCATGTTATTTTTTATTTATTTATTTTTGTTTTTGTTTTTGCTTATATATTTGCCCCCTTTTACTTTTACTTCTTTTTTTAGTTTTACTTGGCATTTATGTATGCTCTTATTTAATTTTTTTCTATTTTTTTATCATTTATCCATTTATTTGTTTGTTTATATATATATATATATATATATATATATATATATATATATATATATATATATATATATATATGCTCTTTTATTTTTTGTTCTATTTTTACTCTATATATATTTGCAGTTTTATTTTTTTGCTATTTTTAATATATATATATATATATATATATATATATATATATATATATATATATATATATATATATATATATATATATATATATATATATATATATATAACACATGATTTTGTATTGTGCTTGTACTTTAGTCTTATTTTTTGTCTAATCTTGTATTTTTGTTTGTTTATGTGCAATGTTTTTCAAATAATTTTAAATATTTGTTTTAGTTTTCTTTTTATTTTTATTCATATATTTGCACTATTGTGAAGTTTTATGTTATTATTATGTATTTTTGTATGTTTATTTTTAGTTTTATTACTTTGGTATTTTTTGCACTTTTGTTTATTTCCATGCATTTGTCTTTTAATCATGTTTTCAATTTTTCTTTTTATGTTTTGTGTACCTATTCATTTACTTATTTTTTCTTTATTTTATATTATTTGGGGTGATGTTCATTTTATTTGTTTTTGTGATTAGGTGAAGGTCTTGTCATTGTTGATCTGTTTTGTGTACCTCTCCTCCCCCTCCTCTCTTCCTTTCTCCTTCTTCTTCTTTTTATTGTTTGCTAGATCTACAATCTACCATATTTTGCTTCATTTTCTCTCTTGCATCTTGATGATGGATCATGTAGTATGCTATGAAATGTTGATGTCAAAAAAACTCTACACAATCAAATCCAGAAACTCATATAGCATTTACATGAATTAAGGAAATCTAATAGATTAGGAAGAGATTCATTAAATTAATATGATAGTTTTGTAGTTGTATGTGAAAAAAAAAATGTAAAGTGCTTTCTTTAAAATAAAAATAAAAAATTGTGTTAATCTATTCTATTTGAATAGTAGTTGTTCTTTTGAAATTTTGAAATTAAAAAAAAAGTATCGTGAAAGTCTAAATCCATGTAGTATTATTATTTTGATTAGAAGATTTGAAATGATCTTTGTTTTTATGCATTTATGTTATGCAAAAAAAAAGTTTTATGGAAGTTCTTTTAAAAGAATGCTTGTTATTTTAATATTAGTTGCATAGATTTTATTTATGTTTTATTGTCAACTAGGTTTAATCCAAATAAACAATATAAATATATAACTTCAATGATAATTTAGTTTTAGAAGCATTAGAAAAGAAATCTGTTGTGCATGGCCCATTTTTTTTTAAATTCTATAACTTTCAAAAAAAAATTGTATTTTTAAATAGGAATATATGTAGATATATTCATATTTTTACGAATGTTCATGCATTTAGAAATATTTAGTTTTATGTTCCCTTACAGAAAAGTATACATTATGTTTTAATGTTATATATATATATATATATATATATATATATATATATATATATATATATATATATATATATATATATATATATATATATACACTCCAAAAGAAAAATCTGATTTTTCTTTTGGAGTGTGTGTGTTTATATGCGTGATATATTAGAAAAAAAATTATTTATTTATTTTTTAAAATAAAAATTAAACAAGCAAACTGTGATCGCGGGGAGATCAGTCTCGCAGTACCACAGAGGTGGGTCGCGGTGACTACAACCACTGCGGTAGCCACTGTGGCTTTCGGCAGCCAAGCCCCAAGGTACCACAGTGGACTGCAATGGCCACTATGGTCGCGAATGGCCAAGCCTCCGCGGTGCCACATTGGTGTCTCGGCCATGGCCACCGTAGGGAGGGGTTCACAACCTCCCCACTTCCTTTTTTTTATATGATATTTATAAAATGTATAAAAATAATAATAACAATAATAAACAAAAAAAAAAATTTATACCTCCATGTTTGTAGAAGAAGCTTCTTTCTTCTTTCAAATCCTTCATTAAACCTACAACAAATAAAATGGGAAAAGAGAAGAGGAAAGAAAGATGAGGGAAAGTTTTTGCTTTGTGAAAATGGAGGAATATGTTCTAACCCTAATTTCGAGTTAAGACTTGGAGAGGAAGAGTTGAGGAAAAGAAGGAAGAAAAAGAATTTCAAATGAATTTATTTTCCTCTTTCCATTTTTCCTCCACTTGACCATCCCCTAATTAGGACTAGCTTTCATTCTTTTTCTTTTAACAAAATTCTTATATTCTATTTCTATTTCTTTAATAAAGTTATTTCTTTTTAGGATTTAAGTGTGTGAAGTTTTTACTCAAAATTAATATTTTAGTGAGATTGATACCTTTTAAAATTTGTCCTTGGATATTTTATCATTGTCAATGTATTTGAATAGTTTCCTTCAATAATATTTTAAGAGAACTTTTTGATCTATCATTTTATTTGGACTAGTTTGATGATAATGATTATAAAGTATCTATATTTTTTATTAATAAATTAAAGAAGCATGTATGTTATGTCTAGACATAATTTAATTAAATTAATGTTACTAGTGGTTCCAGTCTATTGAACTTAAGAAGATGTCAATATTATCAAGATACTTTTATTTATTTATTAATCTTAAAATTTAATAATTGTGATGACTAAGGTAAACAAAAGAAATTATTCCATGAAATATTTAATTAATTTCACTAAAGCAAAATGTTTTCAGATTTAATATTTTAACATAGTCAAATTATAGGCATGAATTTTAACCTTAATAATTAATCTAATTGTGAGATGTTGGCAAGTTCATTTAAGCTATTCCCCTCGTTTGTCAAATCAAAATTTAACAATTTACCCCTTTGAAATTAATTTATCCCGTTACATCATTATTTATTGAATTTAAACACTTAAATTATGTTAACATATAACGTTAGTTAAATAATTGAACTAAAAAAAATTGGTGTGGTTTACCCTTCGATTTTGGACATACACATGATTAATTATTTCAATACAAAAATAAATGAGCATTTGATGATATTTTTTCATAACCATAATAATACTTGATTAAAATAAAAACAGGTAACTTGGTGATAGCTAAGAAAACCAAGTATTCGCTATGCTGCCACCAGAATAGGAAAGTGATTGTCTATCGGATATCCACAAATTAACTTTCGTTATGTCCTCAGTTAAGGCATATTAGCATTTATGTCAAACTTACATGCGACAGGTTCTTATCAGTTCACTTAAGAGACAGAAATCAAACATTTGGCGGTGGCCAGATCTTGGCGAAATATTCTTCTACGCGCTTACTTTGGTTAATATATCCATCCAACCCAGCAGCTAAAAGCTCTTCGGCTGCTGGGCCCATGGCTGATGCAAAGGTGAGTTGATCCCATGTCACCAGCTGCATTAAGTTATAGATATCAGCAGCTTGCATCAAACTGAATAAATTATGCCACTAACAAATGAGGAAACAGAAATCTATTGGAAGAAACATCTACTATGCTCTAGTATTTTCTTCCTTAGCCAAAAAAGAGAAATTATATTATTATAAAGTAAGTGTTGACCTCGTCTGCAGTGAAGTTGTAGCCCTGAGCTGTATCAGAAGATAATCGCTTTATAAAGGAATATTTATCATCAGGAAGAGTCCTGGACTCTTTCAGTGACTGTAATATTTTCAATGGTACAATCAGGTAATCAACCCTGCGAAGGAAAATTTAATGTTCAGATAAATTATAGAAAGAATAAAAGCAATTTAACTTGGAAATTTCATTGTCACATACAAGCAAAAGTATCTTAAATACATGACACAAAAACAAAACTAATAATGCGCTTTTTCTTTAGAAAGAACAATGGCCAAGAAGCACCATTTATAAACAACCGAACTAACTATTTTAACTCCAGTTAACAATTCTTATTTTTGTTTGTCAAATTATGCCTGGCATACAAATCAATTGATAATATGAACCAATATTAAGTAAAGATAAAAAGGAATAAAATTCCATTTTAATGTTCTAGACAGTTAAACAGCACGGCAATCACTGGCAATATGTTACAGAATAATAATTCAACGATAACACCCATAATATATTAGTTGCTCAAATAGGGAAAGTCTCACCCAAGAAGACTGAAGATATCTTGCTTATTCCGAATTGCAGCTGCCATAAGCTTTGACTTATGCCCATACTTGTGAATGTAATTGAAGGACTTGGTTACCTGCAGGAAATATTGAGCTGCCATGTCATACAAAATAAAACAATGACCATATAAAAGTTTTCTCAGCAGCCACCAACTTAAGCTTATGTTCCTAGTTTGGAAAGTGGTTAACTGATTATACCAAAAATAGAATTGAAGAAATTATATTAGATAATCATAACAATTACAGAAGGAAACTGCTGCACCCTTAACCCATTGATTGTATTGGGATATGTGATAACCATGTCTCACATAATACATATTTGAGTCCTTCAATAGTGTCCAAAAATATTTATTATTAGTGCCCAATAATACCTAAATAGGAGGTCATGAGTAATTGTTTTGCATCGTATTGCAAATTTTGTCCTTATCGTAGGACTTTTGGAGATTGCCCCCTGGAAGTAGTTTATTTATAATCAAGTATTGCATCTATTTTCTCTTAAATTCTTTTCTGCTGCTAAATAATTTTATTCCAAGTGGTATATACTATAAAGTATAATCTTGACACCTTAAAGTAAAAATAGCAAAAAAAGAAATCAATTTAGGCCATGTTGTCAAGCTCATATATCTCTCATTATTGTGAATTTTTTTCCTAGGATCTTGAGGGGTGATAAAGTTAGTATTAAGAACGCTACAGTCTGGATTTAAGGTAATTTGAAATTAGTGTTTTCACTAAATTTGCTTTGAAGGCTGCAAAACATTAATTTATTGCAATCTTCTCACTTAACGAGGATCAAATTCAAGTTACAGAAAAATTTCTATATATTTTGATTTGTTTTGAATTTCATATATTTAGATTTGAATTAAATTTTGAACAAGTTATTATAAAAAACTTATTCTTGCCATATCATAGTGGGGGCCTTCACCAAAAGGCAGGAGAAGGAAACTAGAAATAGTAACTCTCCCAACAAAGATGATCCAACATTAGAAGAGATGAAGCTCACTAGGTCTAACTACTCTGATTTTAAATCTACACTGAATGCAGCAACTGCAAAGTCAAGAAGGAAAATCTTTTGTCAATGGCTGCAAGGTAGGAGTCAAAAGGGTCAAGCTTAGATGGATGATATTGATGATCTCTAATTTGACATTTTCACCTATCTACATTCTCTAAAGAGCATTATGCACTCACTGAAGGTGGATTCGCACCACAAGACTCCGGGAGCAAATGTATCTTCTAAGCGAAATGATGATTCTTTGTTTGGCTTCAATTTAGATCTAAGTAAAGACCAACTGCCAAATTTAATGTCAAGGCACTACTTGCCAAAGATGGATATGTGAAAGATTGATGTCAAGGATCCAACTAATTGGCTCTTCTAAATGGAGCAAGCAATTATTTGATCTTGATTACATTCCATGTCAACAGAAGGTTGCAATGGCATCCATATGTTAGAACAAGATAAATTCATTTTGTATCATTGACTATGTGATTGGAAGAAAACAAAAGGATGTGTTATCACATCAGCCAGCTCACCAAATTAAATCAAACAAGTACAATCAAAAGGCTATGCTAAATAATTTTAGATCTTTCCTTTAAGAGTTGCAATGGCATCCATATGTTAGAACAAGATAAATTCATTTTGTATCATTGACTATGTGATTGGAAGAAAACAAAAGGATGTGTTGTCACATTAGCCAGCTCACCAAATTAAATCAAACAAGTACAATCAAAAGGCTATGCTAAATAATTTTAGATCTTTCCTTTAAGAGTTGGGCATGTTATATAGGAAATTTTGAATTAACCATATCTTGGGTGACTAAAGGTCTGCATTGAATATGAAGTATATACATTTAATCCAAATTGTCCAAATTAATTATTTTGGCAAAGAAGTTAGAGGAAAATTTTTGGGTGGTAGGAGACATGAATTTATTAAAATCAAATGTTTACACCCCATCACCAACTTTACCCTCAACATACTAAGTTGATGTCCCAACAATTTGAAAATAAAAGCCAAATTTTATGTTGGGAGATAAATATGGAGAGAAGAAGCTTTTCTATATTGAAAGAGAAACAGACAATGAAGAAGACATATAGATAGAAGTGGCATCAAAGGAAACATCACAAGAGCCCATACCAATATCTTTCCATGCACTATCAACTACACAAACCCAAGATGTGGGATTGCTAAATAAACAAAGATTGACAAAATTAATTGATTCGTGCAATGCTCACAATTTCAGCAACAAAAAGTTAGCCACATTTTGAACTGCTTTATTTTTCCAGCACTGGAACTGAAAGGTTTTGATTCTGAATGGGGATATTGTTAGTTGTTTTAGAAAATGTCACAATATCAAACTTATCGCAGGGAACAACCTTTGACCAGCCCTACATTTGCCATTTCCATGAGGGGGGTTGGGGGTGAAGGGCATGGGGGGACATAACAATGTAGATATAGTATTGGGAGTATGAGGGCTCTTCATGCACTTTCATTCTAAGAGTAAGACATTCGAACCAAGAGGATTACATACAAAAGATCCATAAATGGTAAGCTCTCATCAAATGCAAAAAGTGACCCAAAAAAATTAAAAGGTTTTTAGGCAAAGTTATTTTCTCTGGAGACCCCAAAATCACCACCTACAGTTTGCACTATGAAAGATCAAACTCAACATCATAATTACGTAGTTTCTTCTCCCAAGATGAATCTCGCCATGGCACCAAACTAAGTGAAGCAATAAGATGACCAACACCAAAGTGAGTAATGTTTCAGAGGGATATTAGGTCTTTTTGAGGTACCCTATAAGAAAATGGCACTAAAGAAACAAATGAAGGACAACAAGTTCTCTCCCAAATATTATCAAATATTGCAAAAGATTGACAATGAGGCATATAAGGTAGAGTTACCTTCAATAACAAAAATACATCCAATTTTTCATGTCCCTTTTTTTGTTAAAAAATTATTGGATAACAGATTTCAAAACAAAAAAATGTTACCAAAGCTTAATGAAGAGGGAATGATTATCTTGGATCCTAAAGTTATTCTCCAATCATGTACAAAGAATCTAAGGACTAGGACAGTCACAAATTACCTCATCAAGTGGAAGGAATTTCTTGTTATGAGGGAAGATGAAAGCTTCATACAAAAACATCCATAGTTGAGCCATATTAGAGACGATACTTGTTTAAGAGGTGGAATGCTACACCCTTAACCCATTGATTTTATTGGGATATGTGATAACGAACTATTGCTCACATAATCCTTATTTAAGTCATTTATAAGTCCTTGAGAATATTTATTCATCTGAATTAGGGTATTAATATTGACCAGTGGTGCCTATAAATAGGAGGCACTTAATAGTTGTTTACCATTACATTGCAAGTTTTGTTCTTATTGCAAAATTTCTGGAGGCTGTCCCCCTAAAGTGGCTTATTGTGATCAAGTATTTGCGATCTTTTTCTCTCATGTTATTCTCTTGTTTAAGTAATTTCATTGCAGAAACAAGTTTGTTATGACACTTTCAACCCTTATTTTTGGTATTCTCCACACCCTCACAATTTCTAGGATGAAACAAAATATGGTGTTCAATACACCAAAAGCTTCATGTTCTTAATATTTCATTCTCATTCATTGTTGGAAACAATCATACCGTGCAATTTATTATATAATAAGATCTGATTTATAAGTTTCTCATTTCTAAGAAGCTTATATTATTCTCTGATGCAATTCATGAGGTGCAGCTGAAAATGTTGGAAAGAAAATGATCCAAATGTTTTTGACATGAGTGGGAGTAGGAAAGAAAAACCATGCTCTGATAAGCACTCCAATGCAATTCATGAGGTGCAGCTGAAAATGTTGGAAAGAAAATGATCCAAATGTTTTTGACAGGAGTGGGAGTAGGAAAGAAAAACCATGCTCTGATAAGCACTCCAATTTGCAAAACATGCAAACATTTTCAAGAAATGAATTTCAGTATAAACACACTTCAGGCCCACTAATATTTTGGAGCTGAAAAATATTAATTTCATGTCATTGTGCATAATTCCAGATCTAAATACTTCAATGAAGATTTGATTGTAAGAATTAGGGAGATAGGCTCAAAAAGAATAGTACAAGAATATTTTTCTTGGCTATAACACTTACAGCCAATGGGTTAAAACAACACAGTATCATAAATTCACCAAGTAAAAGATGATGATGAAGTTTAGTTTCACACATAATATTAGTCTGAGTTGCAGGTCTTGGTTTGGATCCGGAATGAAATTTAGTTTCACACATAATATTAGTCTGAGCTGCCGGTCTTGGTTTGGATCCGGATTTGGGTTTGTAGGTTCAATCAAAATTTTATTTGGGGGTATTGATGTAATTAAATATTCACTAATTACACTTTACTTAAGCTTACTTAGGATAATACATTGCATAGTGGTTTGCATATGAGACACTTAAGACTTTGCACCTTATTTGCACACGATGTAGGAGAATTCCACTTTTGGTGGTGATAGTTATCAAATTTCACTTTATGTGTGAGATCCACCTTTAGTGCACTTATCATATTATCATCCTCCACATGTTGCACATACTTCATTGCATAATGGAGTATGATCCACCTTTGGTGGATATGTGATTCCACCTTGTGTGGGTGATAACTTATCTACTCCTTATCATAGTCTCTTATTGCTTTGCCTATATAAGTAGACTCATTATGTACATTTTATTCTTGTCCATTAGCAATAATATCATTCTTCCATCTTGTTGCAATTGTCTTTCTATTCTCTTGTGGAAGTTATCTTGGTCTTTCATTTGATCCTGGGGGTGCTGTAGAGTCACCTAAAACTCTAACAAGGGGGTTTCGGGTTCACTTTGGGTTTGTTCATACAAAACCATATAAATATAAAAAAATATATACATATATACAGCAGCAAATAAGTTCATAATATACCACTATGCTAATAGTAAAGTAACCTGGGAAAATACACCACCATGCGTATTAGTGTTTTAGTCCAAATAACATAGCTAAATGCCAAAATACACCACCATATCAATGTTTCAGTTCAAAAATGATAATGTCAACTTTAAAAATCAGCCATCATTGATCAAATTCTTAACAATGTCCACAAATTCTCCCCGGGTTCGGCAGGCTGAACCCACAAGCTGTGGGCCAGACCTTGACCAAATCCGAACCTGGATTCGGACGAACTGGACCAGGACCTGAGCTTTGCCAAGAAGAACCCAGTACCTTAGATTTTAGTTATGATAAAATAGTTTCACCATTTTAAAAAAGTTGTTGGTTTCCAAACTACTGAAGCTTCTATAATTGAAGAAACTAGCTACAAGCTCATGTTATCTGGAAACCAATCTCCGTAATCAATTGTGTTCCTGCTTTGACTTAAGTAGCCTGTGAATGCTTTATATCTGGTATTTATTTATATTTTATTTTATTGTCATATCCTCGACAAGAAGCTAATTTTTAGCTTTGCGAATTAATAATAAATGCAAAAGAGGGATGTGCATTATTTTCTTTGTGCAGAACAAAAAATATTTTAATTCCTCTTTTCCTGAAATTTTTTTTAAAAGCAATACTTCTATTGTCTCAGCAGTTAATGCTCGAAGGTTTTTCTTTATTGCATATAGATATTGAATTTTTACCCAAATTCTAAATTATCAGAGTTACAATTATGAATATAATAGCCTAATAGGCCTTCCTAACCAACAATCTACAGTTCAATCTCCTTATAGCCTCATAAAAGTTACAACCTCAAAAGTAGTCTACCTTGTGTATAGGTTTCTTGAGTTTTGAAAATAAGAACTTTCCACTAACAGTTGAATCTCTCCTTTGTGTAGATCCATCTTCTTTTCACAAAAATGTGCTATGATTTACCTTGTTCATGAAAGCTTCTTCAACATCATATTGCATTGTTCATATGTGATAAAAGGGCAAATGTCTACAAAGTGCCACATCATTAACTGTGCATGTTTCAAATTGATAAGCATACACACCTTGTTTACCACAGGCAGAATTTTCAAAAGCTAATGCTGCACCTTGATATATCTCGCTCTCTACTTTTAAGATAATTTGAAAGAATGCCTTTTCAGTTTCCACTGTTCTTTATCTCCAATCATTGACTTTTGTATCACTTCAGTCTTATTTTGTACGGTGGTAAAAAACACATCTTGTTGGATCCAATGACAAAATTTACGAAACTTTCCTATTGTGTTCTAAATGTATTAATATATACCCTAATATGCTTTTGATTATTTTTCTATACTTGTAGCTAACTGATTATTCCACACCAATGGATCATTATCTCTTAGTTTCTAAGATTTGCATTTCACTAATTTATAATCTTTTCTCTCCTCAGATTCTCCGTTGGATTAGTGCAAACTGCAAATGCCATTACAAGTAATTGTTTCAAACCATATGGCTTAGGTGCGATCTCTTTCGATATTTGAATCCTTTGAATAATGATTAAGGAGGAACAACAAGAGATGGGGAAAGTAACACAAGTGGAGAAAGTTAATTGGATGGAGACAGCATTTTTCAGAAAAAAAAAGGCTACTAAGAGATGCTAGAAATAAAAAATATATACCAATGTACATAAATTCAGAAAAAATAAGTGTCAACTACTTTACACATAAAAATGCATAGAAAAAGAAAATTTTAAGTACACAAGACAGGCTTAGCCATGAGATTTAGTTGAAAAGGTTAGGTAACAGTAGTAGAGGCTACTTTTGGCTTGTTTTATTTTATTTTACTCATTTCTTAATAGGAGGCTTCCATTCAAAACAGAAGACTGTGCAGGAGGCATAGAATGAAGTCTCCTGCTATCTAGACACATCTCCATACCCATAACTGTACCACTGACCCCTCTGCATCTCCGAGCTGTGTTTCCTTTTTCCCACTGATTTAACTTTGCCTGCTCAAACGTTATTCACTTTGCCTAATCCACCAATTTAGTTCATTCTACATTGAAGCTAGGCATGTAGTGTAATGTCCCCAACTCAAATCAAGACAATTAGTGGCAGTTTAGCTGTCCTTTCCTTGGATTACACAATAGGAAGAGGACATAGAGCATCATTGGGTAAGAAATGAAGTCTTTGGCTTAATTCTAATTTTAAGTTGAGTGCACATCTTTTTATGCAACTTAAGTGAACTTAAGTTATTTTAAGTTATGGGCACGTCTTTTTAGGCAACTAAAGTGACTTTAAGCCAAAGGACATAAGTTGTCCCTCTTTTATGTACTTTAAGTGATTTTTAAAAAGCATGAGACAAAAAGGAAAAGGGGGCATCGGTTTTCAAGGAGCCTATTGTTGATATTATGACCTTGTCGGCAAATATCACTTGCACCGGATAAGATATTAAATATATGGCGTATATATTTCGTTATATAAATAATAATATTAAATATTTCATATTTAATATTCATTGTTTATTCATTATATTGTCTGGGCCCTAAGTCGGCCCCTTGGAATTTTTCTATCTTATTCAGGTCGGCCCCTTTGGGAGGCTCTCCCTTATCATATATAGGAGGGACGATTCTTGGGAAGAGAGATATCAAAAACATAACATATTCTCCTCTCCCAAGAATCGGTTAAGGCTGCATTAAGGTAGCAGTGAATTCTTAAGGCTGCAGCAAATTCATCCATTGAAGTGGCAGCGAAGTCATCCATTGAAGGGCAGCGATTTCACCATTGAGGGGCAGCGATCTCACCATTAAATGGCAGCGAATCTCAGTCTAGCAGCAGTGTTTCCTTTGCCCTAATAGAAGCATACCTAGGTGCGAATTCTGGAGCAAATCTCAAGGCAGATTTACATTGGTATTGATCTGATCTTAGGTCAAAGTAAACATCAAATTGATGTCATCTTGAAAGCCCTAAATGAGCTAACCTAGCCCATTCACATTCATTCATTCTGGAGGCTTAGAAGGGACTGATCTGAAGATCACTTCAGAACTACAATCCGGGTACTATCTTTCCTAGCTCTTTTCTTTATATCCTGTGCTTAGTATTGAATGATTTCTATAGCTTGAACATTCCTAGGTAAATCTGAAAAATATTAACATGGTATCAAAGCCTAGGTAGAGCAAAGATTCATTTTAGATTTAGGAATTCAAACTAACTCTTTCAACTAAGTTGGTTATCATGTCTACCGGGATTAGACCCAAAGATAGGCTTGAGGGAGATGTTAATTTTACATCTTGGAAGATGAGGTTATTAATCATTCTAAGGGAATTAGAAATTATTTCAGTCATTGAAGGTCCTCCTAAAGATAATATGGATGATGATGAAAAGAAGGAATGGAACAAAAACAACAATAAAACAATGAGGATAATTGTTGATAGTGTTAAAAACCACATTGTGCCTACTATTGCAAATCTAGAGAATGCATATGAGATGTTCACTTCATTATTTGACATGTTTCAAATCAACAACACAAATAGGGTCCTAGCTCTCAAAAATAACCTCTCCCGAATAAAAATGAATCAAGGGGAGTCTATCACTTCATACTTCATGAGGATCAATGAGTTAAGGAATCAACTATCATCAATTGGGTTCAATTATGATAATAAAGAGCTAGTTGTGACAGCTCTAAACGGATTGCCTCTTACTTGGGAAGCATTCATTCAAAGGATTAGTGCACGTTCCAAATTACCTACTCTTGATAGACTAAAGACCAATTGTCTTCAAGAAGAAGCAAGATTAATATCAAGAGGCTCAATATTCAAGGAAAACATTCAAGTTCTTTACTCCCAAAACTCAAAAGGGGGGATAGGAAAATTCAAGAAGAGAGAATTCCAAGGAAACGAAAATGAAGTAAGTTCAAAGGACAAAGGAGGAAAGAAGTACTTTAAGAAAAGGAAATCTTTCAAGAGAGACTTCTCTAAAACTAAATGCTATAAATGTGAGAAGTTTGGTCATATAGCTGTAAATTGTCCTGAGAGGAACCTTCAAGCATCCTTTGTGGAGGTAAAAGTACCCGAATCTGAACACTTTGCACTTTGAGAGGGAGTTGCAATTTGAGAGGGAGTTTTTATATATAGGCTCACTTGTGAAATTATCTAAGTTATAAACTCCTTCTGCTGGTTACTTACATCTGCATCCTTGTATCTGTTGTTTATGAGAAGCATACTTTACATTATGCTGCAGCTCTGACATATTTCTGTTATATATGTACATACTGTTCGCTGCTGGTTTCTAGCATAACTAATTTACATTGATGTATGGGTGGCAACATACATAACTATCTATTCAACTTAGATATTGGCATATTTGGCATATTTTATATATAGGAACATACATTGTAATATTCTGACTGTGGCATATATTATGTTTTCACATTACCTTGCTTATGTTGTGTTCATGTGTGAACACATTTCTTTTATAGTAGGAAACTATATGAGTGAATACATATCTTGGTTTATGTTAGCATTGGAATATGTTAGCATTGATTTATATATCTTCTTTGAGAACATAATTCTGTTATGACTCATGTTATACGTACCTTACGCTGTTCTGGGAACATTCACAAGTTGATTGCTAGTATAACTTACTGTTTTCATTATGCATAGGTGTATACATTATTGGTTAATAAATGTTGGAACATTCTTACATTGGCATATGTTAGAATAGGCATATCTCTCAAGAACATACATTTAGAGTTAATGTTGTTGTATGCATGGGAGCATTCATTATATGGATATATGTTATCCTTACTAATGATCATATATATGTGTATGGATACACTTCCTTATAGAGGGAACTATAATGCATCTTGCTGTAATCACATTGCACCTGGTCATATGTTGGTTACCTCTAGGTAGTGAAGGCTTGTGTGATTACTCTTACACTTCATGGATAAATTATGTTGGTTCTATGAGAGAACTGCATTTGTATATTGATTACTTAATATGATTGTATGGGGCATACGTCATTTGCATGCTTTAACTTGTGAAGCATACTTTAGTGGATTATTGTGTATGAATGGATCACACTTTCTTTTATAGCTGAGACTATATTTCATATGGTTCTATGTGTGAACTTTACATTGAGCTTGAATCTTATGATCATATTGGTTATTCTTATACTTATGAGATGAAATTTTGATTATGAGATTCATTTGATTACATCTATGCATATGGCTAAGTTGTTTCTTTTGAATCAGATACTTAGAGAATATCATGGACTTGATATTCTTCTCATGGATCAAGGATCCATTGTTCACCATTACTCTGAGCATTTGGTGAATATCATGGATTTGATATTCGTTAAAGCCAATGCTCGAGGATATCGTGGATTTGATATCTAGTGGATCAGGGATCCACTTCTTAGCATATGGTGGACATCATGGATTTGATGTATGGAGACCATTGCTCTGAGTACTTGGTGGATATCATGGATTTGATATTCGTTAAGCCAATGCTCGAGGATATCATGTATTTGATATCTCTTGGATCAAGGATCCATGTTTAGCATATGGTGGACATCATGGATTTGATGTCTGGAGGCCATTGCTCCGAGCACTTGGTGAATTTCATGGACTTGATATTCGTTAGACCAATGCTCGAGGATATCATGTATTTGATATCTCGTGCATCAGGGATCCACATCTGAGTACTTGGAGAATATCATGGACTTGATATTCGTTGGACCAATGCTCTTAACATCATGGACTTGATGTTGGTTTGATGTCATGGACTTGACATTTCTTGAGTCTTGGTGACTCGTGGATTTAGTTATCCACAAATTGGTTGGTATACATCATGGACTTGATGATACCATGAATAACATGGACTTGATATTCAAAAGAGTCAAGGTGATTGGTGGATTTAGGAAATTCACAAATTAATTGGAAATATCTGATATCATGAATTTGATATCACTTATGGTTGATAAACATCATGGACTTGATGTTATCATTGTTGTCAGGATAATTGTATGTACGGGTTATTATGTTAGTAAAGTATTATGTTACTCTCGGTCGTTAGTGACCGAGAGGTTAGACAGTTACGTCACGACGCTTCGGTCGTGACCCTTCGAGTACTTTATATACTCTCTCGGAGGTTGGACATGGGAGATATTATTGTATAATCATTATGATATAAATGTACTTGCCGGTCTGGAATGATTAATGAAAGTATTTATTATTCTCTGATATATTCTGTGTTTATTATATTTCCCGTACGATGTCTGTGCAATACTAAGTTTACCCCAGCGGGTAAACATCTGGCGCCGTTGCCTAGACGTACTCGGGGAGAGAAGTGAGGAAAGGATTTATGCTCAATGTTTTAAATAAAGATAGAAATAAAAAGGCACAAGATGACGAAGGCGAAGCCGCACAGAAGGCTTTGATCTCCGCGCAACAACGTGAACGACGGTAAGGCTGAGGCAACTTGCCAAGGACCAGCTTGCCGGAGGGTTGCCCGAAGGGAACCTCGGAAGTGGTACGGAAGGTGCAGAGGCCGACGGAGAACAGTTCACTTCACCGGAGCATCGGAGACTGCGGAGTAGGGAAGAACTACTCGAGGAAACACAATTGAGACAGGTCTTACTTCAAGAAGAGCGAGACCGGTTTGAAGATTTGACCCGTACACCACGTGCGGAGGACCGAGACCACGAAGGGAATCGTACGGTCGAAGGTGACGGTACTGCCGGAGGTGCCAGTGACAGTACGGCCGAAGGCACTGCGAATGCACAGGCGAACCCTCTGTTGGAACCAAGGACTCCACACAGTACGATCCCACCAGTCACACAACTACCGCACGAGCAAGTGCCACCAGTGAACAGTACACACAATACTCAAGGAGGAGGTGGTGTTGGAGTACCGAATCCCTCGCGGAGGCAACAACCTACCATGGCTGCGAGTAAGCAAAAACTGCCCAAGTTCACAGGCCAAGCGAAGGAGGATCCTGTTCGGCATTGCCGGACCTGTGAGACTATATGGGCTGCCAATGGAGTTACCGACCAGGACGAATGGATCCGCCAATTCCCTGCAACATTGAGGGAGGGAGCCATTGACTGGTACTCGGATGTTGACAAGACGAGCCTGACGACATGGGACCAGGTCAAAAAGGCCTTCCAGACAGAGTTTCAATTGTTACGAGATGATAATGAGATATTAGCGGAAATCTACAACACTAAGCAAGCGAAGAATGAGTCCGTCCGTGCGTACGGACGGCGACTCAAAGAACTCATCGGGAAGATGGAGTCAGCCCCAGCGGACGAACTGAAGAAGAGGTGGTTCATAGAGGGACTCAAAACCTCCCTACGAAAGAAAATGAAGATAGTTCCACCTACTTCATACAGTAATGCATACAACCGAGCAATGGATTTAGAGAGTGAGTGTAAGACCTCCAAGAAGATGAGGTCATCTTCTGACGATGACTCGGAGACTGAAAGCAGTGAGGATGGGTCGAGCAAGAAAGTGCTCACGTTGCAAAAAGACCTTGAAAGAATGATGAAAGAACTCAAGGCCGCCAAGGGAAGTACCAGTAAGACAGGAGAAGATACGGTGTGGTGCACGGACTGCAAGGAAGCAGGCCACACAAAAGGTTCTTGTCCGAAGAAGGCTTTTTGCGATATCTGCCAAATCGCAGGACATTCCACTAAAGAATGTCCCTACAACCTGAGGGCGAGAAATCAACAAGTGCTCTATGCACAGGAGCAACCTTCCACGTCTGGTACTGGCGGACAACAAAATGCTCCATCATCCGGCGGGTATGGAAACAACCGATGGGGAGGCCGAGGCAATGATGAGAACAAGCCGCGGGTCCAGTATGACGCGAAGGGGAGGCCCATGATACAGTGCAGGAGTTGTAACCAATGGGGACATTATGCCCGTGACTGTCAGAATGAGGCTACTACTCCACTAAAACTGTGTCGGTGGTGCGGACCGGGGAACCATGAGGATGCTAATTGTCCGAAGCCCGGCTGCAACATCCTAGACATGGAACGAGGGGGCACGGAGAAGGTCCTCGCAATCACACGCGGGCAAATGAAGAAGGCCACATATCCTCACCCCCCGACAGAGAAACAAAGGATGCTCGAGGCGAAGGCTGAGATCGCGAAGGGTATGGAGGACCGAAGGGACTCCACAGATGTCGACATTTCTACTCGAGCAATGGCCGAACAAAATATTTTAAGGCAGATAATGCAATTGGAGGTACCAGTAAAGGTCAAGGACCTATTGGAAACGATGCCGCATCTCAAAACGGCTCTATTCCTTGGGCAAAACATTCCAGCAAGCACGGTTGAACGAACGGAGATCAGGAGTGGCTCTGCAACCGACCCCATGACGCTATCGATAAATAATGGGCGGAATCCCGCAATGGTGGAGATGGGTATTTTGGGTACCATCCTCACGAACACAATTGTCGACGGTGGGTCGGGCGTCAATGTCCTCCCGGAAGAAACTTGGAAAAGCTTGGGGAAACCGACGCTATGGCCACCGACTTTCAATTTATTAGGGGCCGACCAGCACGGTATTAAGCCTCTCGGTACACTGATGGCGCAGCAGGTGACTATTGGAACCCAGCCTTTCACCTTAGATTTTGTTGTAATCCCTCTTAAGCAGAAGGGGTATGATGCCATCCTGGGTAGAGGGTGGTTGGTGACGGCCCGAGCCAATCATAATTGGAAGAAAAACACCCTCGCATTTGAAAAGGGGGGAAGGAAGTTTGTAGTGGACCTCAACACGCAGATGGTTGGGGAGGAAATGGCATCCGATTCAGAGTCAGACGACGGGATGAGCGGAGAGGAAGGAAACATGGAACCTAATGCCGAAGGGATACTGAAAGTGGAGGATGATACAGATTCGATGGACGGTCTATTCCACTGGCAAATGGGTGATTATGAATTATTTCCGCCGTCCTGCAACATCTTGAAGATTGAGGAAGCCGAGAGTGAGTTCCTTCCGGAATATACAGCATACCGAGAAGGGGAAGTCGAAAGGAAAGAAAGCCCTGCCCAGGAGTTTCGGAAGGAGGAACCCATCTAGCACAAAGAAGCAAAGTTGGAAAAAATAAATCTTGGGGATGAGAAAAATCTGAAACCCATCGTTATGGGAGACAACTGGAATCCTGTGTGGAGGACCGCAGTCTTCAAAATCTTGATTCTCCTTTTTCTTTTTATGTACGGGAACAAGACCGTGGTCCCTGTAGAATTTATGGTTCCAAGCTTTTGGATCGCCATTGAAAATAGACTCGGCGACAGGGAGAGGGAACGACTGCACACTCTGTGGGCTCTCGACAAACGGATACATGACAGTGGCAACGGGACCAAATTGAAACTTTACCCGAAGAGGATGGATCCAAAAGGAGGGACAGCGCAATCGAGAGGGACTTGGCAGGCGTCCGTACGGGTGACCAGAGAAGCCTCCGGACAGAAAATTGAAAAACACCTGTACGGCTATGCATGACCGTACGGTGGGAAAAAAATGAAAAAAAAAATTAAATTAAATTAAAAAAAAAAATTTAAAAAAAAGATCAGACCGTACGGTCGTACGGCATTCAAAAGTGCCACAGCATTGTAGGATGTCGTACGGCTGTCAAGTGCCGTACGGCAATAGCATCCATGCCCGTACGTTATTTTTAATGCAGCAGTCACCGTACGGAAGGAAAGAAATAAATAAAAATGCTACTGTACGGTACCGTACTATTCCATAAGACACCGTACGGCACCGTACATGGAAAACGCCAAGCTGAAAAATAAAAGACCGTATGGTACCAAGGCGACACATAAGGGTTAGATGGGCGTACGATAGCCAAGCCATAAGTAGGATACCGTACGGTTGTACGGCCAGACCACACACTACAGGAGAAATTAAAAAGCGCAAGGATATATTCGTACGGTCATTGCAGACGATAAAGAAGCCGTACAAACACAGTTACGGCATTGATCAGTAATAATTTGGTTGTATCCGTACAATACAAAAGGGAGTCAGAGAGAGGGAATCCATACGACACAGACAAGAAGATGCATAAGGGTTCAGTACAGCATTGGGATGTGTGAAGGGGAAAGCATGAAGGAAGAAATTCATATGGTATTCTATTAAAAAAAAAAAAAAAAACGATGACAAAACAAAGCAGCTCATATTGAAGAACGAATGGTACCAAAGGGAAGGGCATGAGCAGGAAGTAATGGAAACATAAGCGGTTTGCAGAAAAGAGCATGGGAGCAGACGAAAATCACAAAAATAGTGCGTTTCATTGACTTTGCCCCAGGACCCCGCGGGGGCGCTGCCCCTCGACCCCGCTGGGGGCGTTGCCCCCTAGACCCCCAGTCGGTTCAGTTATCAGCCCTTGGAGAGTGTGACCTGTTGATGAGATCAGAGTTGCTACAGGCATGGAGTGTTTGCATGCCGGAGGTGAAGAGAGCACTGGAGCAAGTCTTTCAAGAGGGGTACTACGCTTTGAGGCACTTGGAGTAGGTGTTGGCTGGACGTGAGACTGTCTTGGTGGATGCATCGAGAGCTCGGGAGGCGCTGACCACCCAGTTGGAGGCAGTAGAGCAACACTTGGCTCAGCGTACCCAGGAGTTGGAAGTAGAGAAGTTGGCACGGGTGGCTATCAAGGTCAGATTGGCTAGGGAGACAGTATGGTGTTAGCGGAGGCTATAGCTGAACAGTATGTTTTGGAGACAAGTTTGGTGCAGGCACGAGAGGAATGGGATGTGACGGAAAAGACCTACTGGACGCAGCATTGCTGGGGAGGGCGGCACTTCAGCTTTTTCAGAGATGCCCCTCTGCCCCTTCTCAGTGATTTTCTTCTTCTATGTGGTGTATTTCATCTCCCTGTTGTTGTAAGTCGTCGGAGACGACTTGTTTTTTGGGGGGGATGATGTTGTCGGGATAATTGTATGTACGGGTTATTATGTTAGTAAAGTATTATGTTACTCTCGGTCGTTAGTGACCGAGAGGTTAGACAGTTACGTCACGACGCTTCGGTCGTGACCCTTCGAGTACTTTATATACTCTCTCGAAGGTTGGACATGGGAGATATTATTGTATAATCATTATGATATAAATGTACTTGCCGGTCTGGAATGATTAATGAAAGTATTTATTATTCTCTGATATATTCTGTGTTTATTATATTTCCCGTACGATGTCTGTGCAATACTAAGTTTACCCCAATGGGTAAACAATCATGAATATCATGGACTAATATTCTTGGGTCATGGAGACCAAAGGATCTAGGAGATCCACACTTGGATGGTAAGCATTACATGATATGATGCTTCTCATATGAATATGAGATGTATGGTTTATGAAGAACCATTGTGTTCTAATTATATCTTGTAGAGAGAGATCTCCTATCATAGATGAGAGATCTATGGCATCTTTGGATTAGGAATCCATTTTTGTTATGTTTTGAGTCTAGGAGACTCATGGATTTAGGAAATCCACGTCCAGTTGGTAAACATCTTATTACCATGATTTTCTTATGGATATGAAATCTATGGTTGGAAATGATGTAAGAACAAATGTGTTCTACCTATCATAGCTATGAGATCTATGATTCCACTGGATATTGGAATCCATGTTTTTGGCATCTCTATCAAGGGTGATAGAGGGAGATCATTGGGTTGATCTTTGCCTCAAGTCCAAGAGGGAGTGTTGATATTATGGCCTTGTCGGCAAATATCACTTGCACCAGATAAGATATTAAATATATCGCATATATATTTCGTTATATAAATAATAATATTAAATATTTCATATTTAATATTCATTGTTTATTCATTATATTGTCTAGGCCCTAAGTCGGCCCCTTGGGATTTTTCTATCTTATTCAAGTCGGCCCCTTTGGGAGGCTCTCCCTAATCATATATAGGAGGGACAATTCTTGGGAAGAGAGATATCAAAAACATAACATATTCTCCTCTCCCAAGAATCGGTTAAGGCAGCAGCGAATTCCATAAGGCTGCAGCAAATTCATCCATTGAAGTGGCAGCGAAGTCATCCATTGAAGGGCAGCGATTTCACCATTGAGGGGCAGCGATCTCACCAGTAAAGGGCAGCGAATCTCAGTCTAGCAGCAGTGTTTCCTTTGCCCTAATAGAAGCATACCTAGGTGCGAATTCTGGAGCAGATCTCAAGGCAAATTTACATTGGTATTGATCTGATCTTAGGTCAAAGTAAACATCGGATTGATGTCATCTTGGAAGCCCTAAATGAGCTAACCTAGCCCATTCACATTCATTCATTCTAGAGGCTTAGAAGGGACTGATCTGAAAATCACTTTAGAACTACAATCCGGGTACTATCTTTCCTAGCTCTTTTCTTTATATCATTTGCTTAGTATTGAAAGATTTCTATAGCTTGAACATTCCTAGGTAAATCTGGAAAATATTAACATCTATTGGCTCATTTTTAGGGTTTCAATATGGAGCGTTGGAGTAAGAGGTGGAAAATCAAGAGTTGAGATCAATTTATCTCTTTGTGAGCTATTATATAACTCTCTAGAGCCCTTTTAGAGCTCATTATGTGATGAAGATTTTTGTTTATTGCTCCCGCAACTTGGTTCTAGGATTAAAACTCTTGAGCGTCCCTAATTTTTGTGAGACATGGGCTCTCCCTAGTCAGAAGAGTGTGTTTCAATGGAAGAACTCCAATTTATGAAACCCTAGCACATTGTTTATTTTGGGCTGCAAGAATTCATCAGGTTTGGAGGCCAAATTGAGTACAATATCAGTGCTGGAGACTTAAATCTGGGAACATTAACTATTGTAAATTATTTATTTCTGAGTTTTCTGTGGACAGCTGTTGAAGAGCATCAATTTCAGACTTAATGCTGGTCAATTTGGGAGCCCGGCACCATTTTGGAAAGGTCGGGTAGAGTTATAAAATATTCTGACCCAAATCTGGACTATATTGTTCTAATTATGAACTGAAATCTGATAAGAAATTCTGAGTTGGATTGAAACTACTGTAATGCAAATAAATTTCCAGATTTATGCCCTTGTAAAAGTTTTTGTTATCAGATTTGTGCCCTAGTTTGCAGCAATTATTGTCTTGTTTTAGTATCCTATTTGTGGATATTACATGTAATAAGATGTACTCATGAACGATGGCAACTTAATATTACTTAATGTATTTCTAATATTTAATCCTCACAAATTGTCTACCCTTGAAGCACAAAAATTGATTACGATTCTGTGCACTAGAATTTTGTGGACTTCTCGGACTGGTCATTACAGTTCTCAACAACATTTCTTCATGTTTTGAATGTTATGCTACTGAATATGTTCTTTGACAATTTTCCTACCAATGTTATAATAAATTTAATTCAATAAATAGGCTTTTTCTCTTCTATTGCGTGACAACTATGCATATTGTATTTTTAATCAAGCATTTCCTGGTTTATTTCTTGCAGAGAAGCTCATTGTTGGTGTAAAACTTAATTTACTAAATTGTTATGTCAGGCAGTTGACAGAAAGTTGATACGTGATTGAGAGAGTTATTACAACTGCGCAGTTATACCAACCGCCCCTTGTTAATATATGTTTGTTTGCATTTCATCAAATATATCAATCAAATAATACATCAAATCAAGTATTCACTGCTTTCATTTGGTATCAGAGCATTGAATGCTCCTGTGTCTGTAATCTGCGGTGGAAGGGGAAATGGTAGAGTTTGAGCCCATGACTGGCTGAGCATCGCTGCCATAAATGCATTGGAGACTGCTCACTTCTTTATCTGTAGACTGCTACTGATCTCAGCCTTCCACACATCTTCATACCAATTCATAGCAGAGCAACAATGGAATAAAGATCATTTGGTGTATCATGATCTGTCATTTGAATGCCAGTAATCCTATGAAGTTTGAAAAAGATTTATTGGTGGATATAAGAGCTTACAGTGAGGTGGACCCTGCTAATATTCTCTTGGGGGGATTTTGATGACCCCGAACAAATGTAGAAACATATTTGACTACTCTGACTCCTACATATGATTTGAATTTGAACACGCTCCATCAGACAGTGATTTAAGGATTATCAGCAATACAAACAATCTTGGTTTGTGCTTGGCCATTTAGGAGGTTATAATTCAAGCAATATTCAGTTGACATAATTGACAGTAGACAAGCAGCCAAGTTATGATATTGAACAATGCAAATGTGATCCTATGGATATCGTGTGTTGATTTTATGCCTAGAGAATGTTGCTGTTGATGTTAAGCAGCGATTTACGATTATCAGTAAACATATCTTCTTTTGCATGTATAAGGCGGCAATACAGTTTGTTTAGTATGAACTTGTTAAGGCAGTGGGAAAGACTTCTTGTAGAACAGAGTATGTTTTGATATTTCATAAGAAGCAGGTGAGCAGAGCCTCGAGGTTATTAGATAAAAGCTTATTTTATTTTATTTTCCTGTCTCTTTGTTTGCTGGAAGGGAAAACAGAGGGAAATCATTTTTGGCATGGCATCTGAAATGACTCATTTGATTGGCCACCGGATTGAAATGGGGGCTAATGGTCCTAATGAAATTTCATTAAAAAATATTCTTTTTTTCTTTTATATAGCTGATGGAGAAGGTAAATTGTAATGTTGGGTGGGAGAGGCTTAACATATGGTATAAATATTCTTCTTGTCAAGAGGCATCAGAATGTTGGTGGCTGGGATAATTACATGTGTCTAATGGAAGCTTTGGAGTATGGTCTTACTCATGGAATGATTGATCAAGAGTATATTGTATCTATTATCCCTCTATCAAAGGTTGTTTATGAGAAGTCTCCAATGAATGGTGCTGATTGGACTCTTGGAGGTTGTATTACTTCCTCTAGTGCTATATTTGAAGAGTAAAGTGTACAATGATCGATTTGGCAGTTGGCGACACCGGTGGATGGAGGAATTTCCATCATCTCAAGCTAGCTTTTCACTTTCAGATGGTTCTTATATAAGAAGCATTTTTGGCTTTTGTTTCATGTTTTCTTTTTGCCTTCTTTGTTGATGCCGATAGATTTTTAAAATGCATGTATTGTGAGGGTTATGATTTAAAGACAGGTTGGGATTTGGTGAAGAGCTGAAGTATGGATGGTTACCCAAATAGTTCACGAGATTGTGATAAAAAATTATCACCCTTCTAAGGGTCAAGAGACAATTTGGAGGATTTCCGTCCAAAATAATTCGGTGTCTATTATTCAAGAGTTCAGGACTGGGAGCTCAAGGATTTAGCTTGGAGCTACACCTTTACAAGGGTCATGAGGCAACTTGGGGGAGTTCCACTTAATTCAGGATTTGGCTCTTCAAGGAAATATTTTCTCAAAAACATGTATTCATTTATGTAATCAGAAAATTATCTAGTCACTGCTTTCACAATCTTCTTATTATACTCCGTTAATTTGTTTTTGTTGCCACTCAGATAGTCTTTTTGTAGCAAAAATGTTGATTTGATCTGCATGATATGTGATGATTTTTTAGTATATACTCATTTGATTTCAGTTGTTCCATACCATGCTTGTTTAAACACTAGAGGATTCAACTTCCTAGAATATATGCACATAATTTCTGTTCAGGATATATCATAACTACATTTGTCCAACACCAAATTCCAACAAAAATCCAACAATGTAGTTATTATCTTAGACCTAAGATCTTTTAGCAACTGTCAATTAGGTGTATCTTTCTTTTCTTGGTTTGCCTTTCCTATAAGTTTTTTGCTTACAATTTTATGGCCAAAGATGAATAATATTCTCCCTTGTTGATCATCTTCAAGAGCAATGAGACTAAAAATATCATACAATCCCCCAAAGGCGTTCACCCAAAAAAACTCATTCACTCATCTAACACCAATGCAACCTTGCCAGTCAATCCTCGGATTCACTTTCAAAACACCATAGTTCCATTTCAAACTTAAGTAACGAAGCCCTTCAAAATGATGAGCATTTCAGTTTGGCAAAAGAAACCAATGGTATTGTTGCTCTAAGGATGCCCTCTATTCTAGCCTTACATCCCTTAGATCCTTCTAATACCCATTCACAACATTCTTTCTTCAATAATGATGTGGTGATCACAAAATTCATCAAGGGCATGAAACACTAGATCTCTCAAGGAAAAGTAGTTAAATTGTTTTTGATATTTAAAGCAGCAAAGCTAGGGTGCTCTCCCTTTAATACAACAGCCCAACGGGTGACAGCCAGCAGAATAACAATTTAAGCACATTAACAACACACTAACCAAACATCAAAAACAGTCACACTATCTTCGACACAGTAAAAAGATACCAGTATCTATGGTCATAGTAACCACTAATAACACTACCACCATCTGCTATACTAATCAAAATAGTAAGAAGAGTCCTTAAATAGGGCCACTTAGGGTCATACCCGAATAAACTACCGGTGCAAAATATAACAGTTCCAATAATAAAAACAGTGTTTAAAGCAACGCCACGGGGACCACTATCAGCAACAGTGCACAAAAGAAAAAGGGAACAAATCCCTAGATATCCTTTTGCTTGCATGGTTTGTTGAGCATCCTCATTGCCCAGTCCTTAGTAAGGAACTTGTAAAGCTCCTTGTAATTGCCATCCTCATTGTCCTCCATGTCGAGCGTGTTCTTTTGCAACAGCCATAAGGTGGTAGCCAAGCTATGCATAATTTTCAATGCAAAGCAGGAGACATCCTGAAGCCTCTTGTCCATATCTGCAATTCTTTTCTTAATTTTGAGCATCGCCTCCCAAGTGGCCTCACATTTGCCACATTCCACACTAAGAGGAGTATTGCCCTTACTAGCAATACATGACTTAACCTTTTCCTCAAGCCTCAAATTTTGGGTGAGGTTGAGGGATTTAGTTTTGAGACTTTCGGAAACATGGGAGGAGTTGTTGGCCGTCACTGAGCAGACCTCTCTCTCTCTCTCAGCAGTTTTTTCCTCTTTTTCATTATTTTCACTCTCCCCACCCTCTTCAAATTCCAACTCCTCTTTCAGATTTTTCTTTTTTTTCATAGGCTTAGTGGTTAGTCTTGCAAACTCACGGGGGGTGTTGGTTTCCTTGGTAGCTTCAAAGTCGGAATTTAGCCCTTTTAGGGGCCTTAGCCTTTCAATTTGAGGAGGGTCATTTCCTTTCTTCTCCTTTGGCTTATCTTCAGTCACGGTGTTGGGAGGAGTATCAGGAGAACCATGGTGGGCTTTCAAAGTGTTAAATGTTGATAACTTGATCATATTAATGTTCTGATTTTTCAGATTAGATAGATCTAAAATGCATGTAATTTCCTTTATTTATATGCCTTGTATTTGACTATTGTAGTTAATTAATAATTAACTATTAGTTAATGGACAAGGGGTTGTGTCTTATGAAAAGGCAAGACCCTTGGTTAATATATAAGTAGGAGCAAGATTGTGGATAGAGAACACACAATACAATCTTAAGTCTGCTCTTCTAGCAATCTGCTCCTTGGCGATTTAGTGCAGAAATAAAATATAATTTCCAGAATTTATTGCAGACTTCCAGAACAATAACATTCAGCCCAAAATTGTAGTAGATCGATTTGCAGCAAGGTATTAATACTCCATCAGTATTATATCTTCAGAATTTGCAGAAAACTTACATGGTATCAGAGCCAAGTTGTCAAACCTAGGCTCTGCAAATTCACAATCAGATTTGAAAATATCTAAGCAACATCCTTCTACCTTCAATGGCCAATGTAATCAGACCCGAAGACAGGTTTGATGGAAAAGAACACTTCGTTGCATGGAAATTCAGAATTATGATGGCTCTTGAAGACAATGATATAATACAGTTTGTTGATAAGGAACCCAAGCAACCTGATGCTGATCCTCATAAAACTAAGTGGATTAAAGGAAACAAGAAAGCCATGAAAATCATATTAGATGGAGTTAAAAATGAAATACTACCTATGCTAATGAAACATCAGACAGCATTTGATATGATGAGTGCATTAATAAATGCATATGAGGTTAACAATGCAACTAGAACCCTTGCACTAAAAAGGCAACTAAATCATATAAAAATAAGGAAGGGAGAATCTATGAATTCATACTTCCTAAGGGTGGCTAGTCTAAGAGATGAACTTGCAAGTATAGGGACCATAATTGAAGACAAAGAGCTGTCACTGATGGCTATAGATGGGTTACCGGATTCATGGGAAACATTCTCACAAGGAGTAAGTGCTAGAGACAAACTCCCAGACTTCAATAGACTTAAAGGAGACTGCCTTCAAGAAGAATCTAGGCAACTTAAGAAAGGACTAAAATTGAAAACTGGAGATGAAGAACTTCATGTTCTCAACACAAATTCCTACAAAGGAAAGAAGAAACACTTTAAGAAGAAGAAGGCCCCTCAAGGCAATAAAAAATTCAAGAGGGACATATCTAAAGTCAAATGCTTCAAATGTGAGAAACTTGGACATTGTAAGTCAGACTGCCTTGAGAATACGAAACAACAAGTAAATTTCACAGAGGTAACTAAGACAAAAGAAGACTATGATCCTGAAAATTATGTACTGTATTCAGCACTATCAAATGATGTATCTAGCAAACTCAACTCTTGGGTAATTGATAGTGGATCATCCAGACACATTACGGGGTATAAAGAAGTATTGGATTCAATGACGGAGGAAACCGATGAAGAAGTTACCATAGGTGACGGTTCTGCACATCCAGTCAAAGGAGTTGGAAGCTGCACCTTAAAACTAAAATCAGGCATCTCCTTACACCTCAAAAGAGTACTATATGTACCCGAAATCAAGAGGAACCTAATTTCTGTCACAGCACTTGAGGATGATGGATATAAGGTAGCATTTATGGATGGAAAGGTAATGACCTGGCCTAAAAACTCTTCTATTAAGAAATCAAAATTGATTGGTCAAAGGAAAGGATACCTGTATGAACTATGTTCGGAACCTATTCAAGCCTTAGTTCATGAAGTTGCAGATATAAATGAAGTATGGCATAGAAGGTTAGGACACCTAAACTTCAAAGCCTTATCAACTATGGAGAAGATGGTTACCGGTTTACCTAAGTTGAACAAAGATCATTCAAGCACATGCAAAGGATGTGCACTAGGTAAGAACACCAAAAGTCCATTTCAAAATAGCACTAGAAAAACTAACAATGTTTTAGAATTAGTCCACTCAGATTTATGTGGACCTATGTATGTTCCTTCTCTCGGAGGATTTTTCTACTATGTAATCTTTATAGATGACTTCTCTAGGAAGACATGGATTTACTTCTTGAAATATAAAGAATCGGAAGAAATCCTTAAAAGATTTAAAGAATTCAAATCCTTAACTGAAAATCTATCAGGGCACAAAATTAAAACTCTTAGGACTGATAATGGAGGGGAATATACTTCAGATTTGTTTAAGGATTTTTGTAAAGAAGCGGGGATTAAGGAGTGTACTGTTCCTTACAATCCTCAACAAAATGGGGTAGCAAAAAGAAAGAATAGGACAATTGTGGAAGCTGCAAGAGCTATGCTACTTGACCAAAATTTAGGATCCTATCTTTGGGCAGAAGCCACATGTACTGCTGTCTATATTCAAAACAAATGCCCTCACTCCCACCTCAAAGATAAAACTCCTGAGGAAGTCTTCTCTAATTCTAAACCAAATATCAGTCATCTTAGAATATTTGGGTGTCATGTTTACATTCATATTCCTAAAGAGAAAAGAACTAAACTTGAACCTTCAGGCAGAAGAGGTATTTTTGTTGGATACAGTGAAACATCCAAAGCATATAGAGTTTACATACCTGGTCAGAAAAACATTGAACTTAGTAGGGATGTAATATTTGAAGAAGATTTAGCATTCAAAAGAGCCCTAAGTTTTGAAGATCCTTCACATATACCTAGTTCTGAAGAAAATCATGGACCTGAGTTTCAAAGGGAGAACATTGAAGAAATTGAAGGTGAAATTCAAAATCTTAATCTTGAGGAAACTCAAAATCCTAAGAAAAGACCACTTTGGGCCTCTAAGACTATAGAAGAAGCACAGGACTTCTCTGCACCAGAAGGAACCTTTAGAGAAAGCAAAAGACCCAAAAGATTCTCTAGCTATGCTGCAAACATGAGTGATTTATCTAAATCAGAACCAACCAATGTTTTAGATGCTATTAAACATACAACTTGGAAGGATGCTATGACAGAAGAATACCAATCTATTGTTAAGAGTGATGTTTGGAAAATTGTTCCAAGGCCTGAGGGAAAATCTGTTGTTTCTTCTAAGTGGATATTTAAAATCAAGCATGCTGCTGACGGTAGCATTGAAAAATATAAGGCCAGATTCGTAGCCAGAGGATTCTCTCAGAAGGAGGGAATTGATTATGAAGAAACCTTTGCTCCAGTTGCTAGATACACCTCTGTAAGAGTAGTCCTAGCTATTGCAGCATCAAAGGGATGGAAAGTACATCAGATGGATGTGAAAACAGCATTTCTGAATGGAAAGATTACTGAAGAGGTATATTTGGAACAACCTAAAGGATTTGAAACTCGTAACCCTAAAGTCTTTGTTTGCAGGCTCAAGAAAGCTCTCTATGGGCTTAAACAGGCTCCAAGGGCATGGTATGAAAGAATCGATAAGTATCTCACCAGTTTAGGATTCTCCAAGAATGAAGCTGATCCAAATCTCTATTATAAAAGGCTAAAGATGATATGATAATTTTGATACTATATGTTGATGATTTACTAATAACAGGTGATGATCATCTTATATATCAATGCAAGAAAGATCTAATCAAAGAATTTGATATGAAAGATTTAGGACTCCTTCATTACTTCCTAGGATTGGAAGTATGGCAAAACTCTGGCAGCATCATACTTAATCAAGGAAAGTATACAGTAGACATCTTGAAGAGATTTGGAATGTGGAACTGCAAACCTATGTCTTCTCCAATGGAGACTAACCTACACAAACTTAAGGAAGCAGCAGCAGAATCACCCTCCATAGATTCTACTCTTTATAAACAGATGATTGGGTCTCTCATGTTCTTGGTAAATACAAGACCTGATATTTGCTATGCAATTAATGCCTTAAGTCAGTTTATGTGTGAACCAAAGGAGATTCACCTGGTTGCAGTCAAACACATTATGAGATACTTACAAGGCAATCTTAACCTTGGGCTCAAGTATGAGAAAGTTGACTTGGACTTACATGGATTCATAGACTCGGATTGGGCTGGAAGTGTTACTGATAGGAAAAGCACTTTAGGATGCTGTTTCAGTTTAGGCTCAGCGATGATATCATGGATATGCAGAAAGCAGTCATCAGTAGCACAGAGTTCCACAGAAGCTGAATACATTGCAGCTGCAATGGCTTCTCGGGAAGCAGTTTGGCTTAGAAAGTTACTTGTGGGATTATTTGGTCAACCCATGAATCCCACTATCATTCATTGTGATAATCAGAGTTGCATCAAGCTTTCTGTGAATCCAGTTTTTAATGACAGATCCAAGCATATTGAAATTCCTTACCATTATGTAAGAGATATGGTAGACAGGAATACTATCAAGTTAAGATACATTTGTACTGCAGATCAGACAACAGATATTCTTAACCAAACCTCTCTCTCGAGTGAAGATAGATCACTTCAGAAAAGGACGTGGTATGGTTGAATTATAACTCATTTGCATTCTTTGATTATTAATAAAATAATTGTGTTAAATTATTATTGTCAAGCTATTGACTGTTATGGCTTCACCATTTGTGTTTATTATCTAAAGAGGTGACGATCTCTGTGATAATGAATAGACATTATATGAGATGACAATCTCTGAGATAATGTTCTAAAACGGTAGGGAACTACTGGCAGTTCTGGATGAATTAAAGATCATAGTGTGATATAGACATTTATATGCCTATGAGTCACAATTTGGATAAAGGAAGAATTTAATCATCCTCCGGATTTTATCCTATGTACTGGTAGATCTTAATTCAGGATCATATTGTGATATAGGCTTGTCAGTGCCTATGAGTCACAATTTGGATAAAGGAAGAATTTAATCATTCTCCGGATTTTATCCTGTGTATTGCATCACATGTAATACTGTTATCACAAGTATTAGTGATAATTCGTGATATAGGCTTGTCAATGCCTATGAGTCACAATTTGGATAAAGGAAGAATTTAATCATTCTCCGGATTTTATCCTGTGTATTGCATCACATGTAATACTGTTATCACAAGTATTAGTGATAATTCGTGATATAGGCTTGTCAGTGCCTATGAGTCACAATTTGGATAAAGGAAGAATTTAATCATTCTCCGGATTTTATCTTGTGTATTGCATCACATGTAATACTGTTATCACAAGTATTAGTGATAATTCATATTACAGGTTTAGTAATATGACAAAGTATCATGTGTACCATGATACTACTTGCTTGGAAGAATCAGATAGATATAGAGTACAAATCTATGCTTAGTCATCATAACGATGTTGCTAGATATGTTTCTCTCATTTATATTATCAAGTTAAGAGGGAGTGTTAAATGCTGATAACTTGATCATATTAATGTTCTGATTTTTCAGATTAGACAGATCTAAAATGCATGTAATTTCCTTTATTTATATGCCTTGTACTTGACTATTGTAGTTAATTAATAATTAACTATTAGTTAATAGACAAGGGGTTGTGTCTTATGAAAAGACAAGACCCTTGGTTAATATATAAGTAGGAGCAAGATTGTGGATAGAGAACACAATACAATCTTAAGTCTGCTCTTCTAGCAATTTGCTCCTTGGCGATTTAGTGCAGAAATAAAATATAATTTCCAGAATTTATTGCAGACTTCCAGAACAATAACATTCAGCCCAGAATTGTAGTAGATCGATTTGCAGCAAGGTATTAATACTCCATCAGTATTATATCTTCAGAATTTGCAGAAAACTTACACAGAGCAAGGTTCTTAAAGCATTTTTTCTTTCTAGGGCCGGGAGTATCCATGATACTAGTAGACAAGGGGGGGTAGAGGAGAAAAGGGCCTCCTAGACAGTAATAGGTCTTAGGGAGAAAAAGGGCAAGGTGAAAGTGGTAAAGCTTGAGAATAAGACCTTGGTGTAGGAGAGTCAACTTCTTGCCCTAGTTCTTGGACTCAACAACTTCCTTAACAAAGTTCTGTAAAGAATGGAGAAGAAAGAACGGGAAGGAAATGGCATTCTAGTTTCTGAAGTGATTAAGGAAAGAAATGTGATAAAAATAATAAACTCCAAATGTACCCTCAAGAATAAAGTAATCCATAATCATCAAACACACCTGGTCCCATGGTTCAAGAAGTTGCTCACGGTCATAACCACCACGCAATTCAATGAGGTTTTCACCATCTCGAAAAAAAACTGATTTAGGTTTTCAACATCCGAGACCTTGTTGGTTTTCTTCCATTTTCTCCCTGTCGTTAAGAGACCAGTAGCTTTGGCTATAACCTCCTCATTGACTTCAAAAGAAATGCCACCCATCGACACTCTCCTATCAACCTACAAGGACACAAATTGCAGAGAGATTTTTGTCATGCCTCGTTAAATTCTCAATAAATTGAGCCACACCCCCCTTCTTTACAAATATGCCAAACCATCATATTTTTCTTTAAGTCATCAAAATTATTAGGCTCAACACGCACTTTGTCCCCTCTCATGGCATTGCAAACCATAGCAAAAAGTTTTCTGATATGCAAAAACCCCAAATTGAAACCGATAAAGAAAAAAGACTCTTGAGCCCATAATAAATGAGGGTAATCAATGCACCTATAATATTTTGTGCCACCCACCACATCCATCTCCAACATGGCAGCCCCTCCATGTGAATAGTACGTCACCATTATGGAAATCAAAGGCATATGGATTTTAGACAAATTTTGTAATCTTATAAAATTTGTCGATTCGGTATTAAAATAAAGGCTTCTTTCACAAAAAGGGGGCTCAATAATACTAATGTGATCAATTGTAGGCCATGTCAACACACTATACGAGAACAAGGGGACAAGTTGGTAATGTGAGTATGCAATGTTAGGCCTTGTCATGCAATTCAAATTTTGAAAGAACGGATAACTTTTCAAACTTATATCCCCGCTATTATTGCAAAGTATGACCAAAATACTCCAAAAAAGACCACAAATAAACAGTTTATTAACTTCCATTATGAATCATTCTAAAGGTTTTCTCCTTCCTTAGTATGGACATCATGTAAGAGGGTAGGCATCATTCCTCCCTCCAGCATCTTAATCCATTAATAACCAGGCCCATGGCAGCCATAGAATCAGCAACTGCTTTTCCCTCTCTATAAATATGTTGTATAGTAAAAGCTTCAAACCCTGTCAGGAGATCCCTAACATCCTCTAGGATTCCCTCCATAGTCCAACCAGCTATCATTACACAATTAGTTGCTTCAATTATCAATCTAGAATCACCTTCAATTTCAATGGAGACAATTCCAATTGATAAAGCTATTCTGAAACCCCAAAGCAAGACCATGCCCTTTGCCTGGTTACTAGTAGAATCTTTTAAGTTGCCAGTATAAGAAACAATTAATTCACCCTTGTGGTCTCTTATCACCCCTCCACCTGCAGCTCTATCCTATCTTGCAACATCATCAAAATTCAATTTGTACCAAGGGGGTCGAGGTCTCCAATTAGTATTGTTCCTAGCAAGCCTCTTGGAATTATCAAACTTATAAAAAACATCTGGAAGTTTCCAATTATTTGCAAGTAGGCAATCCCAACTAGTTGGGGGTAGATGGGGGTTTTCCAATTAGTGACTGTGACATCCTTGTTTTGAAATAAGATTTAATAGTAAACAATAATTAAATAATAAGAATTTTATTAAATAAAGAATAATAATTAAAATTTAATAAATAAAAATAATAGAATATAATCTACCCTTAATATAATAATATATTATTAAAATATTAGTATAATATATAGATATGAATCATGATTATATTATTATTGAAATAATATTATTGATATGATATGTAATATCCCCAACTAGGATATTGCCTCAAATCTTATTTTGGTTGTCAATTTTGAATGTTTGACATTTAGTCAAACACTTTACATGCAAGCTCTGATACCACTGTAAAGAGCCTGTCTGGCTCTTTGCTGAATATAATCTCTTTCTAAATTGTTTGCAACCTTTTGTTTTTGTTTTTAAAAATATTTGGTTTTTTTGAAATTTTTCCAAAATTGAATAAAATTAAATAACAATTATTCTAACTTCAAAACTTCACCAGAAATGATCAAATTTATTAATTTGCCAATTGTCTAATAACATTACAATTAACAAATGCAAATTGGCACCTTTATTAGAAAAACGTGGCAAGCTGAAGGTGATGCTCAACCACTGCAAAATGGTACGCAGCCAATGTGAAGCTTTGCAAACTCTAGAAAATAATTTGCAGCCTTCAAAATTCAAAATGCAGCCACTTATTTTGAAACGCAGACCTTCAATATTGAAACGCAAGCCTCTAAAGAGAAAAGGCCACTTAGAAGGAAACACAGGCCTCCAGGGTGAAAACACAGCCCTCCAAATACATACGCAGGCCACAAGGAATGAAACGCAGCCTACTAGAATAGTTGTGTAGCTTCTTGGGTATAAATTGCAGCTTGTTTAGGAGATAAGTTAGCCTCCCAAAGAAATATATGAGCCTCTAAAGAATTCGAACCAGAAAAATAAATACCTCAATCTCAGTTGTAAATGCTTAATTCTTCTCAAATTGGGTATACAACAGCACCAAATTTGCATCCACAGAATCAGAATTAAATTCCCAGAATTCAATTGCACAATTCACCACCAAGAATAGTGATTCAAAATGTTGAAGGAGAGGAATCAGTCCTCAAACCCTTGTTGAACTTCTCCACACAAAAAACTTCATAAAAATAATCAACTCCAAGAATGAAAATCGATTTTCTCCAAAAGGTCATATAAAAGCATGAAAAAGAGTAGCTTCTTCCACATACTTTTCACTTAAGAGGCTTCTCGCACACACCTTTAAATTAAAACATAAAGGTAAGTTACTTAATAAGATTAACTTAATAAACAACTTTAATATTATGAAGCCTCATTAAAACTCAATAAAATGCATCTTGCTGCTCAACAACTCTGAACTACCTCCACTGCACTGCTAAAAATAGCGACTACTCAAAATAGACTTACTAAAAATAGTAAGTCTATCACAGCGACCCTCAAATCCCACTGTCAGCTCACGAGGGTCGCAATGATGAACTGACCATACCCAGCTACAGGAACCTACTAAAATGGGGACATTACATGATAATATAGTATATTATTATTATAATAGTAAATAATAATAATAACAATTATTATAGAATAGAAATAAACTATATTGTAATGCAATATAAATAAATAAATAATTAGAATATCAAAATAATCAAATAATAACAAATAATACAGTAACTACACTATAGTCGATTGAGTAAAATCGACTATCCTTAGAATAATAGCAACCCTATTATCAACGGCTATAGGCAATGACGTGAATAATAAGAAATGGACATTGTTAAGCTACCGATCTTAGTGTTGTTCGATAAGCAATACGTGTAAACAGGGAATTGAGATTACGATTGAAACCAGTGATGAGGGCACACGATGGGAGCTGTAGACTACTCACTCACATATTCCAATTGAATTGTATGATACCAATAGTAGAGGAAAACCCACGAGAGTGCCTCTCGGTAGACATGTAAGGAATTATAAAAGCCGCATGGACTCACAATGGCATTCTTACACTTCCCTTGGCCACATACAGAATAAATCACATGTTGACTGGGGGATGGGGAGATACTAACGTGAATGAGTAGATATAGTTGATTGTGATTAATCATCAAGAGTGGTGGTATCAATTATGAGTAGCATCAACTAGAAGATTAGTTGATTAAACATGCTAATCGATATCCTTCCTGTCAATCAATTATCATCAATGATAAAACAAGTGTATCAGCAATCTCCATATCAAATATCGATTATGAGTCAATGACAAAAGCGTTAAGTCTAGTTGTTAATAATAGACCGATTAAAGATGAAGAGTCTCCTTGTTAAGAGAATTAATTAGTTGGTGATGTGAAGGGGTGCATTCTCTTGCAAGAGAGTGGGCATGTCTAAAAGATGCAACCATTCGATAATAAGAGATATATATGGAGGTTGAAGCTATTCATTTGAAGAGGGGGGAATTACCAAGTCAAGCGGATACATTTATGGATACAGTGAGTTCAGCTCCGCAAATTAGCAAAGGAAGCATATACACGTCAATCTAGCAATCCGACAATTCATGGAACAATAGCAGTGATCTGGACAAGGACATCATCAACTATTCCCATAAGATACAATTATGTTCAGGTATCAAACGATTAGACAGAGAATTTGGATGAAGAGGGATGACATGTAAAACTATAAGACGATCAAGTTATTGTAAGGGAAGTGTAGTAGCCGGAAACAAAAGATTATCGATTAAGAAAAACATATTATCCTCTAAAGATTAATACAGAGATTATTTCAATTGGTTACGAAAGTGTGTGGTATCATAGGGCTTGCCCTTCAACTACTACTAATCCTTCCGGACATCAAGATCATTTTGTATTGTTAATCACAGGGAGATAATAGTCTGAAGAAGGCAATGAATTGAAAAAGAAACAAGGATCACACAGGCACAAAACACCAAGGAGACTTGAATACGAATAACAAACAATCATCCAATCTGCACTGTATATACAGTCAGATTACAAACCATTAACTCACCGAGCACCATCACAAATACACTCAGCAGATTATAAAGTAATCAGTCGTCTTTAATTTCCCCTCTAGACCTAGGGAATTCTTACCTCTTGACATGTACGAACCAGTATAAAACCATAAGCATATTATTCAGAATATTTTAGATAAATGATTTTATCGTGTTGATGAGTAGACATTAATATTTCCAAATAGAGCAGATCTGTAGGGGTATTAATCATATCTGACATCTGAGGTAGAAGGAAGATAAAAATGTATAATTCATCGATGACCTCCTCAGATGAATTCACACGGAACTTAAAGCTGAACAAAGATAGACTCCCTACTGGATAGAAAGACAAAAGAATCAAATCAATTATATCGGATAATTGTAAGAGGCAAAAAAATTGGGCAATCCCAACAAGGGGACATTACAAATGGTATTAGAGCATGATCTTGCCATCCTGCAGGGTAAAATGCGAAGACTATCTTATGAAGATCTATATGAAAAATAAGAGACATATATACTGCCACAACGATACCTTATTAATTGCAGATTATAGAAGGAACAGGGCATAACATCTTAACAGGAAGGTTTTGACATCCAGTAACAACCAGCAGCAAGGGCCAAGTACATTGTTTACTAGTAATCTGGAAATAACATGCAAAGTCTATACTGTTGTATAAATAATTGGATCAAGTTTGAAGGAAGGATGATATTCAAATGGTTCAAGAAACCAAATTACTTCACAAATGGAAATGCTCCATGATCCTTGGATTTCCAAATCAACATGAACATGATTACAATATCAAGATCAACATGGAAGACTCAACAGGGAGTTTCAAGACAAAGGCAATTTCAAGCGGCTCATCAAGCAAAAGAAGAGGATCAAGGTTGAGATCAAGAGTGGAAATCAAAAGTGGTAATAGAAATGCAAGTGCAATGGTCCAAGTAGACAACCACATAAGGAAGATAAAAAATAAGGATACTCAAGTTGAAGGATGAAGAACATTGGTGAAGATGAAGCAATTTGGGAATATAAGCTATCACAATCAATCAAAAGTTAAATAATGTTGAGTACCAAGTGATATTGCCAGAGATGCAAAGACTTATTTATGATGATGAAGAAATGGAATTGAAACAAAGATGAAGAAAAAACAGTTCAAAAACCATGCAAGCTTAGGTGGTGCCCACTCATTTTCAACCAATCGAGCAATTCTAAGTTGACATATCCAAGTTCATCAAATCAAACTCATTCACACGTGGACATGTGGAAGGAATTTACTGTGTTCCTAAAATGAATTTTCTCATTGGTTCATCCTTGAAAGGATATGTACTCAAAAATTTGTAATCATCTCATTGGATAGCATTTAATATATGTAAGCAATGGTTGTAATGAACCCTAATTAGGGTTTACTTGGAATTATCTTGGCCATTGATTTAAAATCAATCTGGGCCCTTCATTGTAGTTGGGAGGCCTATAAAAGGTTTGGCATTCTTATTTGTAAATCATTAGAAGAAGATTAGACATAGATCAGAAATAGGAGATCAAAAATAGTTGCCAAGATTATGTTGAAGTTAATATACAATTTTCATTGAAGATATGGTGGACCCTTGTGTGTTGCTTCTATACTTTGCATGGTTTCTATTTCTCAAATTTTAGTTGAAGTTCATTGATTATAATGGAAAAATGCGAAGATATGTGTTGAATTCCTTGGTGCATACCATTTGTAGTTTGTTGATTGCAAATTGCAATGTGTGGTTAGTCTGAACCCCACTTAAGCACAAGTTTGATTGTATGTGTTCATTTAGATTGTGCCAATATTGGGTATTTAGATGAATTTTTACAATACGATAATCCTTTATTACCTTTGGAGATTGCATCATGTTTTGTATAGTTGTTTCTGCATGGCAAAGCAATGCTTGGTTTAAGGATTTATACCATCCAAACATCATCCATTATTATCATTATCCCTAGGAAGTAGCTTAGACTCTCTAAATCCTTACCCATTTTATTATTTATTTGAAGTTGAAGTCAGTTTAGTTCAAGTTCCAGTTGCTTTGTGAAAGATCATACATGCTTTGAAGGAAAAGAATTGATTAAATCCAGGAACAATTACGTAAGTCCCTTTGTGTGTTACCAGCAATATGACATCATATATACTGAGTTATATCTGTTGTTTTATGATCAGATTAGTAGGGAATACAGATTTTTAAATTAACTCACACAAATGCACAAAAGTATCCTAGGAAAACCCTCAACCTTGAAGGTGAAAAACCCAGCAAAGAATCTCTGATTATAATTATCACAAATGTTCAAGGTCTGATTACAACTTTCCAATATCTTCGGTATATATACTGCAATATGTATATTGTCTTCTGCGATATATATATATATATATATATATATATATATATATATAAAATCCTCTGAGATAATAATATTGTCTTCTGCGATATATTGTCTTCCGCGATATATTATCCTCTGCGATAATAATATTGTCTTTTGCGATCTATTATCCTCTGCAATAATAATATTGTGGTCTTCGTATGTATGTTATGTTATTGTCTTCGATGAGTATCAATGTCTTCGATGATCACTTTATATATATCTCCCTTTATGTAGAAACGTCACTTGGGATGGAGATCGCATCCTTCCAAGTCGTGATTGTTGGTTATTGACTCACACTTCTTTGTTTATGATAACCGCTGCCGGTAATCATACATTTGTTAGTATGATCGTGCCTTCTAATGTTCTTGTCTCATTAGATTGATAACACTGTAATTGGTCGATACAGAATTAATTAATTGCTGAAGGTAATATAATTAATTATTGTCTCAAGTGATGCAAAGCATCACTTGAGACGATTAGATAATCTCTGGTCCGTCCTCCCGACGCTAATCAACAACAATATCCAACACAGTTACTAGTACGCATTGTAAACCTTGGGTTGCTTCATTTGATCACACATTTGTTACATTGTTTAGCATTTGAAGTTTCCTTGTTCAAGAGAGGATAGGATATTTAGTATTTTATTCTGCATGTTGGAGTGGTCACAAAACTCACATCAACAAGTACCATTGTAATTAGATCATACTACTTGTTACTTTCGTTTGTTGAGCTTTTCTTGGTCTATCATTCTATTTAAACCCAGTTATACTCCTGTTAAAAACTCTGATTTTATTTTTTGGTTGGTGACTTTCTCTGGCCAGATGGGTTCTACTTATGTTCCATCTAGATTTCCCAAGGAATACAATGCTTTATCAAGGCAGAAAACAAAAACAAAAAAAATCTGTAAGATCAACTAATTCTGCTGATCAACCTCTCTAGTTTCTGCTTTTCTTTTAATATTAGTAGCTTCTTTTCAGCTGTTTCAGAAAAATATGGAGTTGATTAAAACCATCTCCAAACAGTTGATCTAAATGAGACGGTTTGTGTCCACAATAACATCCTAGTAGAGATATCCTAAATCCAAGTATATTACCACAATTTTAATTTAATTGCACTTCCTTTTAACATATCTGATTGGCATATTTCCCTCACTAAAAGGGTATTTGGAACTAAAGTTCCAATACCTAAGGTTGTTGATTTTCCAATTATCTGCAGGTTGTGTATTTCTATATTATATTCAAGAGAGAAAAATTAATCTTCCTTTATACCTTTTCTTGTGCCCCTTCACCAAGGGACACCACTCTTCCAAGTGGCACCAATTATTATATTCTAATATAATACAATAATTATTATATAATTATATTATCACATAATAATATGATTATATTATCTCAAAATAATAATATAATAATTATGTAATTATATTATATTATCACATAATAATATAATTATATTATCAATCACAATAATCTTATCAATATAATTATTATATCACAATAATTATATTATCACAACCTTCATGTTATCTATGTCAGCCTAAAGGAATCCAACCATAGCTAAAATAACATTAACACTCCCTCTTAGCTAGGGAGGAATCCTTCTCGATATCTAGTTTATAGAGTGATGTCCACAATGGCTACTCCTAGAGGGTGGCTCCATCATGGCTTCTCCCATGAATGGAAATGTTAAAAAACACAAGTGTTCATCATGGGATCACTCACATGATGTCATCATCTCACGATGACGGTAAACATAGCAACTCTCAAAGGGTGACTCAACACAAGTGTTTAGTCATGGAGTCACTCACATGACTTCCACCATGGCTACTCCTAGAGGGTGGGTCCATCATGGCTACTCCCATGAATGGAAACATAAATGAGCACAAGTGTCTATCATGGAATCACTCAACGTGATATTGTCATCTCATCATGACATTCACCATAGCTACTCCCAGAGGGTGAAAACACAAGTGCTAAGTCATGGATTATCTCACATGACATCCACCATGGCTACTCCCAGAGGGTGGATCCACCATAGCTACTCCCAGAGAGTGGAACAAGGGCTTTCACCTCAAACTTCTCTCTCATAGAGAAGAATGCATTACAAGGGCTGACACCTCAAATTTCTCCGTCTCAGAGAAAAATGCTACAAGGGCTTGCACCTCAAACTTCTTTCATAGAGAAGAATGCATTACAAGGGCTCACATCTCAAAGAAAAATGCTACAAGGGCTTGCACTTCAAACTTCTCTCACAGAGAAGAATGTGTTATAGTACATCTCTAGAAATCACTGATGCTGAGAGTCCCTCTCAGCTCTAAGCACTAACATCAACCTCCTGACCTTCTCGTCCAAGGTTGTCTTTGTAGGTTTGTCAGAATCTCTTTGAACCAATATGATCAAGATCCTTAGAAGTCAACTGAAGAAAATCCTCTAGCTGCTCCCTTTGACATAGAAGCATACCCTACTCACATGGTCCCAATCATGGAAGATATTAGGTTTGAATTGTCTCCAATGACTGCAATCAGTTAGGTACTTCCACAAGTACTTCCCATAGAGGATGATTCAATATTCCACCATGTTTTTCTTAGCACAATGAGGAAAGTGCTTCAAGCACCTTCACTATAATCTCTGATGCAGTCAAGGATGGAGGATCCAAGAATGGATAGTCCAAAACCCTGATGCATAAAACCAACAACGCAACGGAATTCTTAAACAACATAGGGATAGGGAAACAATATCAATTTACTGCAACATGACAGGCTGTAAGGCCTTCCCGGTTACGGCCAATTACAAAGCAAGGTAAATTCAAGATCTAGCACAGATCTTCTACAAGCATCAGGTCATTCACCTTCTGCCAGAACATACAACCCAAATCCAACACTTAGACCTTCGGATCTGATCCCTCATCTCCCTTGTCTCTCCTACAACTCTATCCCAGATCCCCTTATATACTACTTCAGCCACAAGTCGGCTGGAAGAACGAAATAACTCCTAAGCCCAAGTCGGCTCCAAAAACAAACAAATATTAAATGCAATACAAGTTGTCTCTCAAATAGCCTTACAAACAATTAATTATCCATGTCAATCTCCAGATCCACATAGGAGAATACAACATAAGCTACCCAGATTAAATACATCACGTTGGCCCACCAAATCCATAAGTACTCCAATCGGCAAGTCATACTGCCGAGTGCTAGTAAAATAACTGAGCAAGCCAAGCATCATCGAGCAAGCATGTCGACTAAGCACCACAAGCATCGCTGAGCCAACATACCTGTCGAGCAATCAACACATGTCGAGCAATACCGAAATGACCGAGTCCTTCAGTTACCGAGCTCCTCGAACAACACTACAACCGAGTAACACTTCACCAACTAGGATCAAAACACACCAAGTACTCTCCAAAGCAAATATATTTTTGTGTGATACAAGATTGCCAAGAATCCTAGGATGCTCCTGCATCAAACACCCTAGGTAAAGAAGATGTTCTCATAAAGAAAATCATGAACATCTTAAGGGAATCAGAACAGGTATGCCATATCTGTTCTTAACCCATATCTCCTCTTGTCCTTCATCCCATGTTATCTCCACTCTGTCCATCGTCTCATTTAGCAAGTTCCCCCACCTCATACTTTTCTCATCTCTCCTATTTGCAACTGACAGCAACCGACTTTGACCATCTTTTCCACTATTGATCACATCAGCACTTTGGTGAATCGTATCTTCTCCAAACTTACTAAACAACTTGGTACCATCTGCATCTCCCTATGTCACTAGTGTCATCATTTGTTGCACTATCTTTGTCAAAAAGACCATCTACCTCTTAATCTTTGTAAATTCCTCAGAGATGTATTTCTCTTTTCCCTTCAAACTCTCCTCCCTTGCATTCACAGGCATAGGTTCATCAATCCTCTGCTCCTCATGTTTGTCACTGTCACATGGACAACATCCAATAACTCCACATCCCTTAGCCCCTGCTTCCTGCAAAGGTATCAATTTATGCTTGGATCCACCATGGCTTACCACATAGGTATTTGCACGACCATCAAACAAAACATGTCTATCAAATTGCCAAGGTCTCCCAAGCAACAGGGGACAAGCATCCATAGGCAATACATCACATAATATCTCATCATGATAAGATCCAATCTGAAAATTAACTAAGCATTGCTCTTCAACCCTAACTGTAGACACATCTTGTATCCAACTAATCTAATAAGGATTAGGGTGATTCCTCCTTTCCCAATTCAACTTATTAAACATCTCCTCTAAAATAAAGTTTTCAAAACTGCCACCATCAACTATAACATTACATACCTTATTCTTGCACTTACATCCGGTTCTGAACAAATTTCTTCTTTGTATTGGCTCATTAACACATGCAGCCAACCTCCTAGTGATAAGAAATTCACCTTTTTTTGCAGCATTCTCTATGACTTCCTCGGCAGTTAGTGCAACTCTTCTTTTAGGACATTGAAAAGCTCTATGACCCTTCTCACCACACTGAAAACAAGTACCCATGAACTCATTTCTCCATCTTCCTCTTTGTCCCTCATTGTAGTTCCTAGTGGTTTGACCACTGCCAGATCCTTCATCAGTCTGCTTAGGATTCACTACCACATTACCCCCAACAGTTGTTTCACCAGTCTTACCACCTCGGTTTCTATTATTATGTCTTCCTTCAAACCTCTTGTTCATCTTTTCTTCAATCTTCAATGCCATCTGATAAGAATGTCCTATTGTTGTCATCCGAATAGTAACTCTTCTTGAATACTAGGTCTCAATCCATAAACATACCTAGCAACCTTCTCTTTATCAGCTTCAGAATGACCAGTCCTAATCAGGATATTGTAAAACTCCTTGGTATACTCCTGTACCAATTTGGTCTACTTCAAGGCTTGTATCTTCTTAAACATCTCTAACTCATAATCCACCGGAATGAATTGCTTTTTCAACTTGTCAACCATCTGGTTCCATCTAGTGATCTTTTCCTTTCCTCTCCTACTTCTTTCCAATTGAACTTCTCTCCACCAAATATTTGCATGACCCTTTAGCTTAGTCCTTGCAAATCGAACTCTATCAAGATCTTCTACTTCTTCATACTCAAAGTATTCATCTATCTCATTAATCCAATCAATCAACTCTTCTGGCCTAAGGCTTCCAGCAAATGTAGAAACTTCAATCTTTGGTCTTTTCCCAATTTTAGACATAGCTTTCAAGATTCTAGTCTCTTCTGGATCTCTGACTTCTTCTATAGCTTCTTCAAAATGATCTTCTTCCTCATACTCTTCATCACTATCTTCTTTCGATGCATTCTTCTTTCTCAACTCCTCTTGTAGATCTTGCACTTGTTTTTGCAAAGCCCTAAAATCATCATGATTGACTTCCCCCACAGGTTCCTCCTTGGTGATCTCACGAGCTCTCCTCGGAGGCATCTTCAATCCAAGGTCCTAGTGCAAACTACCTCACCTTCGATGATCTGTCCACACACTTAGGATCTTCAGGCTCTGATACCACCTGATGCAGTCAAGGATGGAGGATCCAAGAATGGACAGTCCAAAACCCTGATGCATAAAACCAACAACACAGCGGAATTCTTAAACAACATAGGGATAGGGAAACAATATCAATTTATTGCAACATGTCGAGCTGTAAGGCCTTCCCGGTTACAGCCAATTACAAAGCAAGGTAAATTCAAGATCTAACACAGATCTTCTGCAAGCATTAGGCCATTCACCTTCTTCCAGAACATACAACCCATATCCAACACTCAGACCTTCGGATCTGATCCCTCATCTCCCTTGTCTCTCCTACAACTCTATCCCAAATCCCCTTATATACTACTTAAGCCACAAGTCGGCTGGAAGAAAGAAATAACTCCTAAGCCCAAGTCGGCTCTAAAAACAAACAAATATTAAATGCAATACAAGTGGGCTCTCAAATAGCCTTACAAACAATTAATTCTCCATGTCGACCTCTAGATCCACATAGGAGAATACAACATAAGCTACCCACATTAAATACATCACGTCGGCCCACCAAATCCATAAGTACTCCAGTCGACAAGCCATACTACCGAGCGCCAGTAAAATAACCGAGCAAGCCAAGCAAGCACGTCGACCAAGCACCACAAGCATCACCGAGCCAACATATCTGCCGAGCAATCAACACATGCTGAGCAATACCGAAACGACCGAGTCCTTCAGTTACCGAGCTCCTCGGCCAACACTGCAACTGAGCAACAACACTCATCGACCAAGTAACACTTCACCAACTAGGATCAAAACACACCAAGTACTCTCCAAAGCAAATATATTTTTGTGTGATACAGGATTGCCAAGAATCCTAGGATACTCCTACATCAATCTCACCACTCAAATTTGTATTAGAAAGGAAAGATACCAGATGAGGAGCAATTCCAAAGTTGTGAATTGATCAACTAGCCCAAGACATATTAATCTAGCTAATGAATCTACTACTTGTTCCTTTCCTCTAGGAGTCCCTTCAAAAATCTCGTCAATGGAGGAATAACATTATTTGCAATAGCTTCATCAGCAATTTTTCCATCTAATAGATTGCCAAATATCTGAACTAGTAGTACACAAGATTCTTAAAGAGTGTGTGAGCTCTCTCCTAACTTCAATACTAGCCCCTATAAGCAGACCAATGAGCAACTTCTTTGCTTCCACATGATACAAATGTCTATGGAAGTAAACATTGCCATACAAACTAGTCAAGGAATTAATTGCATGTTTTTGCACAAGCCTTGGAATGTCTGGTTTGAGTTTTGTGATTAGTAGGCCCTCTAATTCAACCACATTAATCGAATCTTCTAAGTCTGAATCAGAAAACATCATCAGTACATAAGCCAAAGCACCAATGGTGTCAACAACTTGCATACCATTACTACCACTTTTGATGCTTTCTTCAAGACTGGAAACTACAGAAGACATACTACCCAATATATTAGCTAAAGCCTTCATGGCATTCTCTTGCAAGGCTTGGGTAGATTCTCCATGCAGAGGCTCCTTGGAAGGTGCTGCAATTTCACCAATCAAAAAAGGAATGTCGCCTGTTGTAATATCCCCAACTAGGATATTGCCTCAAATCTGATTTTGGTTGTCAATTTTGAATGTTTGACATTTAGTCAAACACTTTACATGCAAGCTTTGATACCACTATAAGAACCCTTTCTGGTTCTAACTTTGACAAACACCAAAGTGCTTCACTTTTTATATGTTTGACATTTTGTCAAACAGTTGGCAGACAAAGTCAAGTTCTGATTTTTTATGTGTATGCAAGAGTTTGTTTTTTAAATTGAATAGTATGTATGAGAAAGTCAAATAACTCAATTTATGATATTTATTTCTCCTTGCAAATATATACAAGATCATAAGAATAATTATTAAATTTAAATGTGCACCTTTTTAACTTCAACAAATAATCACCATTTGTTATGATAATTTGCAGCTGCAAAGGTCAAAAACACAGACCAAAGAAATTATCGCAGCTCCCCCACAAACCCGTCACAGTCCCTATATTGCATACGTTGCTTCCAAAATACATCTGCAGCCCTCTATATAATTAACGCAGCCCCACTAGAAGTTGTCGATGCCTCTGAGAATGTAACCGCAGCTTCTACTAATGTCATCGCAGTCTAAAAGAATATCCATTGACACCTTATTCAGTGTCGTCAATGCTAGAGAGAAATCACTGGTCTTGATCATGTAATTGCAGCCCCAAAAACAAGAATGGCTGCCTGTAGTTGTTGACGCCCAGCTCAAGGAAATTCAACCTAGCACACAAGAACACAATTCACCAATATAAATCATTGGCTCAAAGTGCAATAATTTCAAGAGAGAAAACGTCTCAGCTTGAAGAAATATTCTCAAACCCTCATCACCCAATTTCATCAAAAATAAGCATCATGAATGAATTGCTTTCTCACAAAGCATTGCTTTTATAATAATTAAAGATGTCTTCTTCAAGACACCAAAAGCAAGTAGCTTATCTCACACTTTTCACTAAAGAGCCTTTATCAATACACTTTTCAAATAGAAGCCTTCATTTAATAACTTTGAATTAATAATAAACTAGGTTGCATGGGTAATCGTACCCACACCCCTGTGACGCATACCGGGTACTAGTACACATACCCACATACCGGGTACTCAGTGGGTACTCGGTAGGTACTTGGGGAGAGCATCATAGCTAACGAACTTGATTAAGATTTCTGATTTTTGTTTCAATTTTTTGTTTGCCTATCAGCTTATCAGCTTGTTGTTTATCAAGCTTAATTCAATATGTAATCAATTTGAAACTTTGATGCAATACTAATTAATAGTAAACTTTATCACTATTTAAGTCAGAAGTTTATCATTTGCAATATGTTATTTTTATATGATTTATGATCTTCTTGTTCATGTTTAAAGTTTGTTTTCTCTGTTATGCATCTAAACATTTAGCATATATGTTATTACAAACATATTGCAAATCTAAAACTGAAAACAATACATTACATCTGCAAACTTTATCACTGTTATTTGTTTGAAAACTCAATGTCATGACTCAAATTTTCAGACTTTTTATTAAATATTAATTTTTTTTAAAATTAAAAAATTGACGTACCCAAGTACCCCCGTCCCCTATTTTGAAAAACAGTTCTACCCAAAGTACCCAAGTACCCCCCCGTCCCCGTGCAACCTTGATAATAAATAACTCCAAAGCCAAAAGCTTCATGAAGACACTTTTCACTTAAAAGGCTTCTTCAACACACACACCTTTCACTAAAAAGCATTGCTTTTAAGACTTAGGATTATATTTCATGTAAATTAATGATTAATAGCCCCACTAGGTGCCCAAAAGCAATTTATAAACGCAATTCAATATATACCACTAAAAGTGCGAATACTATCACCGAACTGAATATAGTGCCTAGATGCCTGCCAGAAATGGAAATTGCCATCACTGACTTACTATAAATAGCAAGTTGATCTCCATGGACCCTCTAAACAACCTACCAAACACGAGAATCACAATGATGGACTGGCCTCACTGACTACCTGCCAACTGCTAAAAATAGGGGACATTACACCTACATCCACTAGAGATTTCCTTGTTGAAATTTGCCAATCAGAAATTTACTCTTTTGCACCCCCATACTGCTCTACTGCACCATGATAGGCATGAAGGAGTCTATTCCCCATATTCAATAATTGGCGATGTTACTAATTTTCAGGCTGGACAAATTCATATGCAAGCTGTTTTGGGACAAAGAAATACCACATGGTCTTTGCGATTGGTAAAGTTCAAATGAATTCTGTGATGACATACTACATCCGCTCTTGTTACTTCACCCATGGATCCAATTCTGTCCTCACTTAATCAAAGTCTGCCTCAAATCAGTAATGGAAATTCTCAATCAATATTTGCCACTGCTGCCTCATTATTAGATGCAGAAGATGACTATTGATGGAAATGAGACTTCTAATCTGTTGTCCTCCAATTTGCTGGTCTCTTCGAACAATTTTAAATTGCAACTTGTAAATTCCACGCAATCAGCGCCCATATTCCCAGTCACGCTCGCCATCCCTAATGCAGCAATTTATGTATGCAGCAGTAATATGAATTGAACTAAGCTCCAGCAATGTCCCACGGATCCTGAAGCAGCAGCGAAGGTTCCAGTTGTCACTTATTTATTTGCATCTTCAATATTTGAGAACCAAACAGGGGAATATGGAGTGGAGAATTTTATTCAGACATCAAACTTGACACTCAGGTTGGACCAACAACTTGTAAAGTTGTGGGTACATGATATAAAACATTGTTAGGCAGAGGTGGTGGGCACCAAATCGGAAGCAGCATCAATACTACACCAGACCAGCGTTGAGATAATATTCAAGGTCTGTTCAGACCAACCAGCAGCAGATAACTATGTAAGCCTAAAAGACCAAAGACGATACTTGATCAACATCACAGAGTGATAATATTCGCTACTTATCCCTTATTTTCATATCATTGAGTCATTAATAAGTAACCGAATCTAAGTTCAATAGAATCTCTTATAATACAGAACCGAGACTTATTTACATCAGCATTTATCTTGTGACTTCCATGGCTTCCCCAGCAAGGGATATATATGTGACAGAAGCTGCAACGATCTGCGCCACACCAATATTGTTGTCGTTCCTCGTTCCGCCTTTGATGTTTATGATTTTTCTATCATTGCTTTATAAAACAAAGCCTTATTGAATCATAGTTCAAAGAAGATAATTTGTGTCGGTTTGTGCAGATGTCAAACTGAATCCGATAATTTAACCATTCAACAACTAAGTCCGATAGCTGTAAGGCACACGTCATTCTTCCAAATCATCTCAAAGACTACCGGTACTTGTTATGAAATGACAAATACATCCATAGTGTGGCATCAGAAATAGTATGTATACTATAAATCCATTTTTAGCGCCATTCGAACCAATGTATTATCGCCGAGGTCAAACTTTGATCACCATAATTTACAGAATATCGTTTCATTAAATAGACCACTTCAGACATGGCAGATGATATTCAGACATGAGAAAACTCACTGACAAAGCTAAAGTGATTCCTTGTATACAACACTCTAGACTAAGTCTTTCATCAATAATAAGTATATTTGTCCAATTATTTTATAGTGACCATGCCTGATGTTTCTCCAGGCTTTTCTCTAATAGCATGTTGATTTTCCAATTATCTGCAGGTTGTGTGTATTTCTATATTATATTCAAGAGAAGAAGATTAATCTTCCTTTATACCTTTTGTGGTGCCCCTTCACCAAAGGACGCCACTCTTCCAAGTGGCACCAATTATTATATTATTAATATAATATAAATAATTATTATATAATTATATTATCAATATAATTATTATATTATCAATCACAATAATTTTAGCAATATAATTATTATATCACAATAATTATATTATCACAACCTTTATGTTATCTATGTCAGCCTGAAGGAATCCGACCATAGCTACAATAACATTAACAAAGGTAAATTATGAACACCTCATCACCCTACAATGAAACATAATTTTGATGAAGCAGCCATAGGTAAATAAAGACTAGCAAGAGATCATGGTATCTAGCATGATTGCTATGGAAAAGCCAAGATTATGCTCAATCAAGATCTTAAAACAACAGACAATTGAGTGAGTCCAAAGACTTTGCTCCAAGGTTTACATCTGGAAAATCTAACTCTTGATTGGACATTGATGTTGAAGGAGATAACAAGTTCATGATTAATTGGTAAAAGAAAAACCAATCAGTCAAAATTGGAAGCTTGACTCATTTCTCCAAGAGGTAATTTTCATTTGTAAATGCTCCATAGTGTGTCTTCTTACATATCCAAAGCAATCAAAACGAGATTGCCAAATAGCTTAGTACAAAGAGAATAGAATCTATCTCTCCTCAATGGATTTGTGTTCTGAAGGGATGAGCATCTACATTTGAAAATTAATTATATTATCTTTAGCATATCATGATGGCAAAATAATCGCAGGAATGACCTTTAAACATTCTTGAAACAACACTAATTACATGAAGCCAAGTCATATCACATACATGTTTTGCATACTTTGAGAAGGTGCAATATCAGAACTTGCATGCCATCCAATTTTAACACTCCAAGTTCTCTTCATTATAGTGTTTGTTTCCATAATATGTTTTAGGGACCATTCTATCCCTATTTCCTAGCCTTTTTCTAATCCATGTTAGTCCTAACCGGTTAGTGAGAGGGGGGGGAGGGGGAGTGAATCAGTAATTTCAATTTCTAATTCTTCTTTTAAGCAAACAGATATTCTTGTTAATACAGAAATCAAAAGAATATTATAATACTCGGAAACAGGAATTGAATGCACAGGTCAACACAACATTTATACGTGGAAACCCTCGGTTAGAAGGAAAAAATCACAATGGTACAGAGCCCACAAAACTCGACTACTGCAGTAATAAAGCTGCCTTGTTAGAGGCTTACAAAGCACCGGTAAGAGTGCTACCCAATTAAGGGATTTGATAGACCTATTAGGATCTTGACCCTTGTCATAGGACTTAAAACACCAATAAAGATGTTACTCGGTAAAGGGATTTATACAAAGAACCTGTAAGGGTTCACCCTAATTGAGGGATTTAAATGTGCTTCGCAACTAAAGCAATGATCTAATGATGACACTTTATCTATCGATTCAGATTATACCTGTTTACCCTTTCCTCTGCTTGGTTGTTGAATCTTTCTCTCCCTTTCACCTTATAAGATTGTGATTCCTCTCAGAAGATTCTTCTCTCCTACTCTCTTTCGCTCTATGCTCTTGATATTCAACAACACATCTTTCATGTCTTTCAACCTCGAAACGCTCGCAGAAAAAACAAAGCTAACTTCAGTTCCACTGGAAAAGCTAACTCCATTTTAACTGAAAAACGTTCCGCATAATCCGGTTCGGATTATCATGCACTTAACCAGTATAGAACTTGTATCCAGTTAGTCATTTGTTCCCTATGTGTGTGCTAAGACCAGTTGGTCAAAACTTGGACCGGTATAAGCGTGACTGGTTAAAGTACACTACTTACTTGCTTAGTCTACCAGTTCACAATTATGAGTACCAGTGTGATGTACCGGTGTTCCAATGGGATTGATGTTTGCCAATGACTTTACCAATGACAACTAACTTTATGTCAACAATCTTTCCCTTTGCATTGGTGGCAAAACATATCAACACATCACCTGTAGACTTGCCCTGCTGTAGACTTCCCCTGTAGATCAGCTTGTCTACCTGTAGCATATTCTGACACACTGTTACTGACACACTGTGATTTTTTTGTCTTTCTCTTCTCTATTCACTGCACATTCTCTTTTCTATTCTCTTCCCCTTTTTGCCTCCAAGGGACAAAGGGTTGTTACTCTTTACAACTATAACTTATTGAAGATATCCTTGTAGATTTTCTTTGCAAATTCTAGGAAAGGTTTCCAGATACCTGTAACATGATCCAAAGTTTTCTTTGCAGCTTGCAGTGAGACAATAAGATTTTCCATGTCCTTCACTGTCATATAATCAGAATCCTTCAGAAGTCTGTCTGTATCAGTTGCCGTTGTCTGCATCAAATCAAAAGTTGGTGCAATGAACAACTGGAATCCAACAAGATCTTGGATTCTTTTTGTATTTTCTTTTGATGCTTTCCTTAAAGTGAGAGCAAGACTTGTCAGCTCCTGGCTGTACACCCGTTTGGTCCCTATGACATTCTTGTCCTGTGGTCTAGGAACAAGAGTCCATGTTTCATTCTTCTCTATTTTCTCAAGCCCTTCTTCCATCGCCTTGACCCAGTTATCATCCTCCAGAGCTTCTATGATAGTTTTGGGCTCTGATACCAATTGTTAGCCCTAGCCGGTTACTGAGAGGGGGGGTGTAACGTCCCCATTTTTAATAAAATTATTGTATTTGGGTTCCGATCGATTTAGTTTATCTCGCATCCATTTTTATTTGTTGGCGTAGGTGTAGTTGTTGCCGTCGGCTCTTTTGTGCACTCTCGAGAGTTTTTCCGACGGGTATTTATGCTCGGCGTGTAGGTTGGATTTTATATGTTGAGATTTTATATTTGATTAGTATTTGCGAGTTCCTGTTGGGATTCTACTTTTCGCCATTTCGGAGGTGAGAGATCCTCCCTATTTGGTTTGTTGCAATTTCGGTGGGATTCAACCCTCACCCTACTCTGCTTGGTTCTGCTTGTATCGGATCTAGCAAATCCGAAGTTCCATCAATAAAAAGTTCTTTCTGGCAAACATATCTGGCTTGCAAGTTGTTCTGTGCCTTCAGAAATCATATTTAATCTACGGCAAGGAAGCAAAGACGTCATACAAACATCTGACAAGTACTTCGAAACACATTCTTCAGCATTCTCCACTCGCCACTTCTGTACAGCTCCTCATAGTCACCGTACGGCCAAACCAACCACCGTACGCCCCTCCCAAGCCACTGTACGACCAAATCAATCCCACCGTACGGCCATAGTCCCACCATTCTGTACGGCCATCCCTGTGTACGAACCACCCTGCTCCGTACGGCCCCCCTGCATCACACCGTACAGTTCCTCTGCCGCCATACGACCTCCATCCCAGCTACCTATGGTCATCATCTATTGTCATACGTACTCCATCATGTCCATACGGCCTCTTACTACAACCGTCGGCCTCCAGCATAGCCGTACATCCACTCTCAGGGTCAACTCGTGTGTACCGTACAGTCCTCACATTCGGTCGTCACTCTCAGTCATCTCCGTACACTCCCACTCGGATCTCGGCAAGGATAACAAGGATCTGAAGGGAGGAATTCGTGATAACAGTGTGCGTGGGTACATTACAGTGGTATCAGAGCTGGTTATCTTGCCAGCCTGTTGGGATGATTGAGAGATTTTGGGATTTGGATCACACTATGGCGCCCAGCAGTGATGGACAGTGGTGGTTGAAGGCACTACAAAGGATTAGCAAAGAGCTCAGCGAGGGTATTGATCTTCCATTAGATATATTGGAAGTATGTTTGTGTAAGGTTGACCAATTACCTTCAAGGTTTATACAAAGGATCCTTTCTCTGATTAAGGATGCCTTAAGTCATCCCAGGCTTTTAAGACACCATGACAAGGAAATGAAGTTGGCAACTGCGGCATGTCTCAGTGAGATTTTGAGAATCTGGGCTCCTAGAGAACCGTATGATGACAACACCATGATAGAGATATTGCATTTGATTGTTGACAACTTTCAGAGTCTTGATGACTTCAGTGGTGACCCTTTTGGCAGAAGATCTACAATATTGGAGAATTGTGCAAATGTCAAAGTAAGTAACCTCCTCTTAGATCTGGAGCTGCAAGACTTGATCCATGATATGTTTCATCACTTCTTGGTCACAATCAAGGAATGTCATGATAGTAAGGTTTTGGTTGCTATGGAGAGCCTTATGATTTCGTGCATTGAAGAGATGGATGAAATATCCCAACCAATCATATCCATGTTGTGGGTTGTTCGTAATCTAGAATGTGTTCCATCTATGGCAGCATGTAGATTGGTCAGTAATGTTTTCAAGCATTGTGAAGAAAAACTAATATCTCATTTGCACAAGTGGGAGAAAGTTGATGACAATGATAAAGGTAATGCTTTACATGAGGCCCCGTCTGTTGGCGAGACTCTGTCTGCCGCCGAGGCTGTGTCTGTCGCCGAGGCTCTGTCCGTCGTCGAGGCTTTGTCTGTCACTAAAGCTCTGTCGGTCGTCGAGGCTGTGTCCATCGTCAAGGCTATGTCCGTTGCCGAGGCCTTGTCTGTCGCCGAAGCTGTGTCCGTCGCTGAGGCCTTGTCTGTCGCCGAGGCTGTGTTCGTCACCGAAGCTGTGTCCGTCGCTGAGGCTGTGTTCGTCGTCGAGGGTGTCTCCGTCGCCGAGGCTGTGTCCATCACCAAAGCTCTATTCGTCGCCGAGGCTGTGTCCGTCGCCGAGACTGTGTCCGTCGCCGAGGCTGTGTTCGTCATCGAGACTTTGTTCACCGTCGAGATTGTCTTCAAGTTGAGGTTCCCTTCGGGCCGAGATTGCCTTCTAGCCGAGATTCCCTTCGAGCAGAGTTTTCCTTCGGATCAAGATTCCCTTTGGGCCGAGATTGCCTTCGGGTGGAGATCCCCTTCAGACCGATATTGCCTTCGGGTCAAGATTCCCTTCAAGCCGAGTTTGCCTTCGGATCGAGATTGCCTTTGGGCCGAGATTGCCTTCCGGTGGGGATCCCCTTCGGATCGAGATTGCCTTCGAGCCGAAATTCCCTTCGGCCCGAGTTTGCCTTCGGATCGAGATTCCCTTCAGGTCGAGATTGCCTTCGGGTGGAGATCCCCTTCGGACCGAGATTGCCTTCGGGCCAAGTTTGCCTTCGGATCGAGATTCCCTTCGGGCCGAGATTGCCTTCGAGTGGAGATCCCCTTCGAACTGAGATTGCCTTCGGGTCGAGATTCCCTTCGGGTCGAGTTTGCTTTCAGATCGGGATTCCCTTCGGGCGGAGATTGCCTTCGGGTCAAGATTCCCTTCAGATCGAGATTGCCTTCGGGTCGAGATTCCCTTCAGTTTGCTTTCGGATCAAGATTCCCTTCAAGCCAAGATTGCCTTCGGGTTGAGATCCCCTTCGGACCGAGATTACCTTGTGGTCGAGTTTCCCTTCAGGCTGAGTTTGCTTTCGGATCGAGATTCCCTTCGGGCTGAGATTGCCTTCGGGTCGAGATCCCCTTCGGATCGAGATTGCCTTCAGGTCAAGATCCCCTTCGGGCCGAGATTGCCTTCGGATGGAGATTCCCTTCGGGCTGAGATTGCTTTCCGCACGTCTCGCAAAATTACCTCCGGGCATAAATCACCTTCAGAACATTACAGTGTTGTCGGCGTCAGCATCTGTGTCTGTGCCCATGCTGGAAGAGATTGTTGAACATGAAGGTGTGAAAGATTTCATGCGTTGGCATTGTTGGGATCCTGGTGAAAGGCATGGCAATAGTTATACCAGAGTGATGCAGTTAAAGCTTGATGACAGTTTACTCGTCCCAATTAAATCCAACTATGTGCATATGGTCCAACAGCAGCACAAACTTTTCAACGGATATTACTACCAACGTCTCCACTTCGCTTGGGATTTGAGCATTGATGAGTTTGATGTTTGGTTTCATTGGGATCCTGGTGACTCTGGGCATGGCAACAATTATATCAAAGTGGAGCAGCGAAAGCTTGATAGAGAGTTACTTTTCTCGCTTACTTCCAGGCGCATGTGCGTGGTCTTGTTGCGGCTTGAGGGCTCCAGTGGATACAGTTATCAGTGTCCGCGCCTAGTTTGGAATCTTGGGGTATTGATGATGAATTGCTTGAGGGCAAGCAATCTTTGGGCGGCGAGGATTTGTAATGTCCCCATTTTTAACAAAATTATTGTATTTGGGGTCCGATCGATTTAGTTTATCTCCGGCCCATTTTTATTTGTTGGCATAGGTGTAGTTGTCGCTGTCGGCTCTTTTGTGCACTCTCGAGAGTTTTTCCGACGGGTATTTATGCTCGGCGTGTAGGTTGGATTTTATATGTTGAGATTTTATATTTGATTAGTATTTGTGAGTTCCTGTTGGGATTCTGCTTTTCGCCATTTCGGAGGTGAGAGATCCTCCCTATTTGGTTTGTTGCAGTTTCGGTGGGATTCAACCCTCACCCTACTCTGCTTGGTTCTGCTTGTATCGGATCTAGCAAATCCGAAGTTCCGTTAATAAAAAGTTCTTTCTGGCAAACATATCTAGCTTGCGAGTTGTTCTGTGCCTTTGGAAATCATATTTAATCTACGGCAAGGAAGCAAAGACGTCATACAAACATCTGAGAGGTACTACGAAACACATTCTTCAGCATTCTCCACTCGCCACTTCCGTACGGCTCCTCATAGTCACCGTACGGCCAAACCAGCCACCGTACGGCCCTCCCAAGCCACTGTACGGCCAAATCAATCCCACCGTATGGCCATAGTCCCGCCATTCCATGCGGCCTGTCATCACCGTACGGCCATCCCTACGTACGGACCACCCTGCTCCATACGACCCCCCTGCATCACACCGTACAATGTCACCGTACAACCTCCATCCCAGCTACGTGTGGTCATCATCTGCTGTCGTACGTCCTCCATCATATCCGTACGGCCTCTTACTGCAACCATCGGCCTCCAGCATAGCTGTACATCCACTCTCAAGGTCAACTCGTGTGTACCATACAGTCCTCACATTCAGTCGTCACTCTCGGTCATCTCCATACGCTCCCACTCGGATCTCGGCAAGGATAACGAGGGTCTGAAGGGAGGAATTCGTGATAATAGTGTGCGTGGGTACATTACAGGGGGTGAATCAGTAATTTCAATTTCTAATTCTTCTTTTAAGAAAACAAATATTCTTGTTAATACAAAAATCAAAAGAATATTATAATACTCATAAACAGAAATTGAATGCACAAATTAACACAGCATTTATACATGGAAACCCTCGGTTAGAAGGAAAAAACCATGGTGGGACAGAACCCACAAAACTCCACTACTACAGTAATAAAGTTGCCCTGTTAGAGGCTTACAAAGCACCGGTAAGAGTGCTACCCGATTAAGGGATTTGATAGAAGACCTGTTAGGATCTTGACCCTGTTAGGAGTCGCCTTGTCAAAGGACTTAAAACACCAATAAAGATGTTACCCGATAAAGGGATTTATGCAAAGAACCTGTAAGGGTTCACCTTGATTGAGGGATTTAAATGTGCTTCACAACTAAAGCAATGATCTAATGATGACACTTTATCTGTCGATTTAAATCATACCTGTTTACCCTTTCCTCTGCTTGGCTATTGAATCTTTCTCTCCCTTTCACCTTATGTAACTGTGATTCCTCTCAGAAGATTCTGCTCTCCTGCTCTCTTTCACTCTATGGTCTTGATATTCAACAACACATCTTTCATGTCTTTTGACCTCGAAACGCTCACAGAAAAAACAAAGCTAACTTCAGTTCCACTGAAAAAGCTAACTCCAGTTTAACTAAAAAACGCTCCGCATAATCCGGTTCGGATTATCATGCACTTAACCGGTGTAGAACTTGTATCTGGTTAGTCATCTATTCCCTGTGTGTGTGCTAAGACCGGTTGGTCAAAACATGGACCGGTTTAAGTGTGACCAGTTAAAGTACACTACTTACTTGTTTAGTCTACCGATTCACAATTATGAGTACCGATGTGATGTACTGGTCTTCCGGTGGGATTAATGTTTGCCAATGACTTTACCAATGACAACTAACTTTATGTCAACAATCCAAATGCCAAGTTTTGTAATTATTTGTGCACTTATGTTTTGTGTAGCGTATTTCTAATGTTTTTAAATTTTTATGACCAATGTGTCCATTTTGTAATGTTTTCCATTAATTCTTTCTTGTATGTTAGTGCACTTGAGTCAAAAATTGCATACCCTTCAATTTTGCCACTATAAATTGTCCTCATTTTAGTGTTCAATTTTGTAATATGTTTTAGGGACCATTTTAGCCCTTCTTCCTAACCTTTGTCAGGTTTTTGGTTTTTTGTGCATTTATGTTTTGTGTAGTTTATTTGATATTTCTAATGCTTTTATGTCCGATGTGACCATTTTGCCAAGTTTTCCTATTCATTTTTTCTTGGACATAAGTGCAAGCACAATAATGTTCTACAACCATAAAGCTTTGTTTCACAGCCAAAACTTGTGTCTTTTCAACTTCCATTTGTTTGCAACTATCATTTGCGTATCCTGCAAAGGTCCCAACAATCATTTTCCAACTTTGACAAAATAGCCTGTTAAAATGGTGACCAAATAAACAATGGCAGATCACTCCATTGTTGGACAGAAAAATATAACAAAATAGAATATTGATTTTCTCAAGGTTATTCATTGTAATACATTAGGCTTTTTAAAGGCAATCAATTTCCCATTATTGACCACCCAATTCCCTTACAGAAATTAATACCAAAACTAACTATTAATTTATTTATAAAAACTATACTAAAAACTAACTCAATGCAATATTCTCCAACACAGCCTCTTGGATGATGTAGATTTTGTATGGAGATTCCTCTTTCCTCTTCATGCTTTAAAAGTCTCATTCTCTAAGATTTTACTAGAACTGTTTGGTTTGTGAGCATCCTCCATTGTCATTGTGAAGCTCTCTCCAGTTTCAAGGGACAGTTTGTTGTGCTTTCTCCTTTCCTTTTTTTTATTGTTCCATATTTCATTGTTTCCTTTGGCATCTCCCAGATTTCCTTTTCCACATTAGGATGCTAGAATCCCAATAGATATGAAATTATGTCATATATTGATAACTATATTGTTCTTACAATCTAAACACACTTAGAATTAAGAGCACACACACTCTCCAATCTCCACTTTCTACTTGACTGCCTGCTAATTTCAAAAAGCCATATCTAAGACTTGATAATTTTAGCAAGCTCCCAACTAATCACCACTACAGGTATTTAGGAGGCTCTTTCTCTAAAATTTTCTTTGTAATTTTGTTATTTTGTTTAAATAAATCTCCTAACATTATATTGTTGTTATTCCTGAATTTCTTTGTAGTTTGTACTTTTCTTGTATTTTTTGTTTTCATTGCCTGTAGAAGTTCTAGAATTTGTAGAGTACTAGAGATTTTTGCTTCTTTCAGATGACAGCATGACTAGAGGATAGATGCATGACTTGCAGATGACAGACTATGCTAGTCTCCAATAAGTTCATCTTTTCTAATTTTGCACTGTGTTTACAATTTGTTTTTCCAAAATTCTCTTTTCAATCAGTTACAATAATTTTCACTTTATGTTAGCGGTTAATTTGTATTTCCTTCTATTATTAACATAAAAACACAAAAATAGTAGCACCTCATTCAATTCAATTTCAATTAAGCAAAACCATTAAATTAGTTAAAAGCTCAAATTGTGAAGTAGTTCAACACACAGAAAATACACAAGGAGGTAATCACGATAGTGTGGTGACGTTGTTTTATGCATTCTTCATATGAAATAATGAAGAAATATAGGATAAACGCACATCATTTTGAAGCATTTGCTATGTATATATTCTGAATGTTGGTAAATGCAAAGAAATGAGATAAGAGAATCAATTTGAATGGATTCCTTCAAAAAGAGTAGCAGCATATATAAAATTAAAAAAGCACTATTACATCTAACACATTTAATGATACATCTACCATATTAAAAACCAGAACAATAGGCTAACTAAGAGCTGCATCAATTACAACTACTATAACCATATTTGTCACAAAACTCGTAAGTACTCCTGAGCCAAAAGCCTTGGCAAGTTACTTGCCCATGCTTTTTGAAAAACTAGCCACACTTCTTGATAAAAATTCACTAAAAACTCAGTTTTTCAAGGGAAATTTTCCTAAATGAGGTATAATTTTGTTTTTTCATGTAATGTTTAAAGTTTTATATGAGTTTTAAAGAACTTTTATAAACAACAAAGCAACCAAACACCTAATTTCAGTCTAAGTGCTAAAATTGTGAAAATGGTAAGCATCATAAAGGCTTGTGTGGTTTCAAAGGCCTTAACTCAGGCTTGGTGGCAGGGATTCCGCCCCTTGACCCCACCCTATACCATGAGAGAGAAAGCCCAAGGCACTTCCCCCAGACCCTACGAGGGGCACTGCCCTCAACCCCATTGGAATCATTGCCTCCAGACCCCCAAGAGGGGTGATGCCCCTCAACCCCATTAGCGGCATTGCCCTTCAACCTCATTAGTGGCATCACCCCTAAAACCCCATGAGGGGCATTGCTCATCAACATCATTAGGGTCTATGATATGTATTAAACTTTAATTTTGATTTAAATATGATGGAAATCAATAGTGTTCCAAAAAATTTATAATTAAAAATTTATTTAGTTTAAAATATTCAATGAAATTGCTGAGTTTTAGCCCAATCCCGTGTTTTTAAAATTTTGGGGTTGTCGAGTTTTTGTCAAGTCCAATTTTTACAACTATGACTCTAACAACCTTATTTAATAACCTACACCTAAATACTCAAGTACACTAAAATTTAAATAAACTTTACTACAATGTTATATTCTACTACCCCCGCTTAATAACTAAAGTAAAAGGATCTGGAGGTTTAGTCATTAAATTAAAATATACTCGTTGAGATGTGCAAAAATGGGAAGGAATATCTGCACAAGCAAGCTTCGTGACAACAAGCACATGAGACAAGCATGAAAAAAGAACATAATGAACATGCACAGCTATAGAGTTATCATTTCATTTGCTTGTCTTTTGAGGTAATGCTTCCGATTCAGTGAAATCATCATCAAGCTCTCCTTCAAAGAAACACTAAGGCCTTTGAGGCATAGCAAGTGCATGTTGCAAAGATAAACTCCTAAAGTGAACTTTGTATAACTTGAACTTTAGCCAAAATTGACACATCTTCAATTCTATGTTGCTGATACACAAACGGAGAAGTACAACCCTAAGGCTAATGCACTAGAACACCCCATGAACTAGAAGGCACATTTAGCAATGGTGCCATGCTACTAGCTTCTGTCTTGACCTCCTTCGTTTTATGATTGGACAGCAGTTCGTTTGGTGTAGAATGTAGAACAGGATCAATGAGTTTCAACAAGCCTTTGCACACATTGCCTATCTTGCCTTAAGCAATTTCCTTGTGCTGTTTGACACCAGAATCAATGCACTTTGTCCCATGAACTTGAGCTAAAACATTACAATTTTCATATATGGCCTCTGTTCAATACTAGATGATAACTAATATTTCACAATAAAAATTTGATGCCATTGTAGAGTGCAATTCTTACATCACCTATCTATTTAAATATATATGACTTGTTGTCACCAAGTGAAATAGAATACCTATGAATATCATCATCAATTACCTTTAACACACCAATCCTATTTATTGGTGAAGTGTCTAGATGCACCTAAACCAAAGAACTAGCAACTGCTTTTAGCACTATCTAAAGAGACATCAATGCAAACTCCTTACCATGGTCTTCCTCAATAATACTGCCACATTAGCTTCATTGTATTGCTTCTTGTGAAATAAATCATATTGTCATTTCATGCAATCATTCTTCACATGCCCAAGTTTTTGAAAACATAAGCATTACACTTTTCTCTGTAGTTGTGAAGATGAAGGATGCTATTGTACCCCAAGACTGTGTGGCAAGTACAATTTCTAAACTCCTGGAAGAAACTTTGTTCATTCTCTCTTGTCATTGTTCTTTCTATGATAAGTATACCCAGTCTTGTCAAAGGTCAAAGTCTAGCTTCCAGCCAATAGGTTTAGTGACCCCACAAACGTCTTGTAGGAGGATGGAAAAAGTTGTTGAGATTAGAGAGACCATATCTTTCTCGTCCTCTAATTTGTTGTCTAAGGGAAACTGATTCCCAAGATCTTTGACTTTCAAAAGAAGCTTTGGTAGAGACTCGCCCTCATGCAATTGTGGAAATGGCACATTTTTCACATACAAGACCCAACTTTTCTCAAAGAATTGATACTTCTTTTTCAAACTTTCTCATAATGTACATGTAAATGTGACGCTCTGGACTTAAAGCATTAAATCATCAAACACAAATAGCTGGAGAAATAATAGGGTTTCCCAATGACACTTGTCAAAATCATCTAGGTTGGTTGCAAGCCTGGTTTCAATCCATAGGATAATTTTGACACAGTTCTAACAATTAGCAATTGAGAGTATCTTGTGACTCTAAAAATTATTTTTCCCAATGAGTTTATTGCGTCTGGCTCCAACGACACTGAATTTTGAATATTTTCTATTATCCCCAAAAATAGACTTTTCCTAAAACCCTAACACCTTTAAATCAGACCTAGAAAACTTTCTTGAAAATATTTAAATAGGATCCTAAAAAATGCTCAAAACCCTTATTATAAATCTGGAAAACCTCAAATATTTTAAAACCCTACTTCCATAGAGCTTGCAAGTTCCATCAAACTTGAAAATCCCCCCTCAAACTGAAATTTGTAAACCCTAGAATTTACAATTATCTTGCAAAACAAGGTGAGAGCTTTAAATAAGAAATAGCCAGAAATTCTGCCCTAGCTATGGATGCAAAGCCTTCCCAAAAATAACAGCAATTATTAGACCCTCTTGCAACTTATAAAAATCCTTATTTTCCCATACCCTAGTTGCAATTTGCAGAAATAGGCCCTTTTTAGACCCCTATGCATCCAAAAACACGATTGTGAGATTTTTTGAAAAAAGTGTCGCGATTTGGATTGTTTTCAAGTTTGTGCATTTTTTGAATTTTTTCTTATGTTTTGCCCACTGTTAAGGAAATAAAATGAGATTGTAATAGTTTTATTTCTTTTATTTTGTATATATATATGCACCTTGATATGATGACTACTCTCTTACTAATATCTCCTTGTTGATATGACTGATGTAAATTTCTTTTGCAGATTTGAACAAGTAAATTTGAGTGCCAACCTGTAAGTATCTCTGAATGTTAATTGAATATAAAATGCAAATAATGAAGATCGCTGCAACTTGCAATAACACTGTTGTTATGTCTGTATGTTCCAAGTGCTGCAGATCTGATTGTATATATATGTATTAAGAAGGCATGCCCCATGTAGAGACATGTCTCTACGTGGCCCAAGCCACATAGGGACATGTCCCTACATGGGACATGCCCAATAATCCCAATGCCACCGATTCATAACAACTATAATAAGCACTGTTTCATTAATAATCCTTGTTTGATAAGTGACGGCAAAAACAGGGAATACGATCCATTATGTTATGAAGTTCACATATATATATATATATATATATATATATATATATATATATATATATATATATATATATATATATATATATCGATCTCAATAAATCGATAACAGCATTTGATATATGATCGATTCAATTAGATCGATTATAGTATTGATCAATGATTTGACATTGATTAATAATTATTAGATATTAATAATATTATACAATATATATATATATGTGTGTGTGTGTGTGTATTATCTAATAATTATTAATCAGTGACAATAATGTTTAACTGGTAAACATAATGACTGATTAAAACAATTTATCTCTTGATCAAACTAATCTGATCGAAGCTACGACATTAACACTCCCTCTTAGCTAGGGAGGATTGTTTGTAAGATCAACACATTATACTCTCGAGCAATGAGAGAGAACTATCATCTCAATATGATATTCTAGAAAATGGTGTGATTAAGGATAACAACATAGATCCATCATTTAGATGTTACCTTACGGTATCATCAGAAGTATGGTACATTCATGAATATCAACCATAAGATATTCACCATACTTATATCTTCCTTGATATGTGAATTGGCATCAAGTCTCATGATGCCTACCAAAGAAGATATCTGCACATGGTGTCTCCAATGATACTACGTCTCATAGCATCCACCATGCCATATCTCAGTAGTATAACTTATAGTAGTATGAATACTACTTAGTAAGTTACATAAGAGATATGCACTATCATGATCTCCATAGACATCATCCATATGACATACATCATGATAGCAGGTTAAACTATTGTTAATATCGTCACCTCACAATAGTAACCAAAATCAAACATCAATGAAAGATCGTCACCTTTCATAATGTTTCTATAGAATCATGTAGTAACTCACATGATAAGAAAAAGAGTATAAACATAGATATCTCTCAACATTAAAATTTAACTGAGACTCAACCTCATAAATTACATTTTTATCATACCAAGTTTACCTCTGAAGTGATCCACTTTTAATTTTGATAGGGGCTTGGTTAGAATGTCAGCAGTTTTCTCATTTGTGCTAATATATCTCAGTTGTATGTCATTTCTTTCCACCATGTCCCTGATATAATGATAGGGGATCTCAATGTGTTTTGATCTGTTATGAAACACTGGATTCACTGAAAGTTTTATATAACTTTGATTATCACAGTGAATAATAGTGGGGTCTAAGGATTGTCCAAACAATCCTACAAGAAGTTTTATCAACCATATTGCTTCTTGCGCTCCCATAGATGCTGCAATGTACTCTGCTTTTGTGGAGCTCTGAGCAACTGAAGATTGCTTCCTATTGAACTAGGATATCACAGCTGATCCTAAGCTGAAGCAGCATCTCGAAGCGCTCTTACGATCCACTACACTTCCAGCCTAATCTAACTCAGTATATCCATGCAAGTTTAGATCTACATCATTATACCTTAAGCCATATCCAATTATTCTGCGAAGATATCTCAAAATGTGTTTTGATGCAACTAAATGTAATTGCTTTGGTTCACACATGAACTAACTGAGTGCATTTACAACATAACAACTATCTGGTCTAGTATCATGGCTTTGGCTGCTTCTACTATAGTCCTATGTTTCCTTTCTGCTACCCCATTTTGTTGAGGGTTGTATGGAACAGTTAACTCCCTCTTAATCACTATGATAAAAAAATCCTCAAAGATCAATTTAGCAGATCCTCTAGCAGCTCTCTGTGTTACGGAAGCATACATAGTCTTAATCATGAAAATGTCTTGCTTCAAGAGACTCTCATCATCTGGTACATGATCATTTACACCATGTTAAAATTTTGATCACAACATAATTTGTAGGAGTAGTTTCTCGTACACAAATGTACTTGTCTAATTCCATAGGAACATGAGTGAATGTAATAAACTATGGATTTATCCCCAAGCTTGGCAACACCAAATATTCATGATAATGTGGCTTCCATCTAAAGCTCCAAGTACATGCATCAACCTCTTGACCTTCTCGTCCAAGGTTGCCTTAGATGAAATGTCAGACCCCCTCTGAATCTGATGTCCATTTTCAATTCAGTTCCATAACTGCAAGTATCAAGTTTTCTTTCCCTTAAATGCAATTTCTTATGCTTCTAGATCCATCCTGAAGGCATTCCAAAGAGAGATTATGAATAGTTGATAAAACTAAACTATCTCAAAGGGAAATACCAATCATAGAAGCATACAAGATTTGTCATCCCAATGTTATAGCATGAACTAATGAACATTATTAAGGGTATGAAATACTTATCTCTTATGTTGGTACATCATAGAGCTAGTCCTGAGATGGGTCATAAAACTGTAGTAAGGTTCTTTCTTTGCTACCTTGTTGGTTTCAAGCAAAGCACCAAGAATGTCACAACCATGTATTGCATATCTACTATCTGCTCCTTGATTGCTATAGTTTCTTGGTCACAAGAGAAGTCATTTCGTCATGATCTTCTCCCTCTGAACCAATATAATCCTCAATAGTCAATTTAAACAAATTCTCTAGTTGCTTCATCTGTCACACAAGGATACCCTTCTTACACGATCCCAATCATAGAAGATATCTTTCTCCAAAAGACTCACATCATCTAGCATGATCTATATATGACATGAAATTAATAGATCCAAGATCATTTTGGAGCTACTTTCATAAGATCAAGTTTTGCACAATGCCTTGGTAGTATACCTAATGCAACATTCTTCTTTTCTTATCTCATTATTCACGAGAAGATGCAAGTCAGCATCCTTCCTGATGCAAGTTTCTCCAATGAAGGTCCTATATGTTGGTGATTTCCTCCACCATGAGGATGTTCCATGGGACTCATGGCCACACCACGTATCTTGGGCTAGTAGAACATAAACGTATGATATGTATTACCATTGCAACCTTTGTTCCTTGACAACGAACATCCTTTGCAAACACACGAAATCATTGGATCATCATATACAACCCGTTATGCAATGCACATCATATATTGGAGAACACATATTTCCTTCGTGTATCATACTTCCAGATTGGTACAAATAGAGGTCGTATTCACAAGCATTCGGAGGTTGTACATAATTAAATTGAGCGTACATTGCAGTTTGCAATTCATTACTTCCTTCAAGCATGAACTCGAACCATTCTTTAGCATGAGAGGTTATGTTGCAATATCCCTTCCAAGCCGCTACACGCTCTGTGATCATACCACTGGGAATCTGATCCATATTGGCACTTAAGAATACAACTACAGGCTGATCATTCAAACAATATCCACATCTTTCAATATGCGTTCATGGTGACAAATGATAATTACAAATATTGTTCCTTCATATGTGCTTCATCTCTACTTATATAATCTGATCGGATCTTCCTTAGACTGGCTCTGAAGATCTACCTTCAAGCTGTTAGGCTTTATAGAAGATCTACCATGTTTTTCCCAATGTGTGTATCTATGACTATGCTCGATGGATGCATAATTTAAAAACCGTCTCCAAATGGATCACTCTTCGTGTAGTGTCAGGAATAGTTCACGTTGACATTACAACTCCTTACTATTATCAATGTCATAGGAATCTTCTTCTAGCATTGTAATCTATAAAGCAATACGTGCAGGGCATCTTATGAACACTGCGATCAATGGACACAACCAGTGATTTATGTATCAAGTATGTTGCCATGAATCAACAGAACGTGGTGAAAAGCCACACCACTTGTTTCCATGTGTGGCAATGAATACCTCTGGTTTGTTTGATGACATGCTAATGGACCCCGATACAATAATTCTCGACAAATAGTCATGACGTGAACTCCTTACAGCATTTGGATACAACGCTACAATCTGAGCCTTCCACGTTAGATGTAAATACTGGAGAATAGCTTCTCAGTGGGTAGAGTCTACGAACGTTTTAATGTTGGAGTGGTGAGAAGATGTCGACAAATGAACCCATGTGTTGTTTCTCCCAAATCGGTATTGGATCATTGATATTAATATTACGCAACTCTTGATAGCATTCACTTTTGCAGACTATAGTCTCTCGAATAATTTGTCCTACTTCCTCTAATGAGTTCGAGTCCCACAATAGCCCGGGGAATGGAATGCCTTGAATTGACTTCATGGAATGAGTCACTGCAGACTAATACTTTGACAACTTAATACATGTCGCCATTGATAAGAAGAATCACACCAATGAATTCGATGGGAGTGTTGTGTAGTGCAAAGGACAATTCCAACGCTGTTCAAGAGTAAATACTACCACTAGACTATGAGCTCGATGTCAGTCACATGACGCTTTAACACATGTCGCTTGTAGTTATTTTAGCAAATTACTTTCGATGACCAATCGTACCACATAGTAGATGTGAACATTCAAAATTGGTAATTCTATTCATACATTGATGACCGATTATCACTCCATATAATCAATGATGCATATTAATTGTTGTCACCAATATATGTTATTCATATCTAAATCGTATATCTTATTATCTTCATTTGCAATCAACTTGTGTATTCGACACAGAATTTATCCCATCTTTATTGATCATCACTTCATCAACATTGTTGCATGTCGATTGGGATCTTTCTTCTAAATTCATCTCCATAGTAGACGTGATGGCCTTTCCGGTTGCAATAACATGGATTCAAATGTTATTTTGTCTAGCATGTATTGACAAAACACAAAGTTTCCTTGCAATTCCAACTTTCGTGCGCTTCAGAATGAACACTCGAGCACAAGGTGCCAAATGACTCTGCATTGTACTACCGCCGTTCACCATGAACTCTCAGACAACCATTTTATACTTGCCAGTTGCAGAACAATTTCAAAAAAAAACTCACAGGCCTGGTAGGGAACCTGCTCTGATACCATGTTAAGGAAATAGGATCAGATTGTAATGCTTTTATTTCTTTTATTTTGTATATATATATGCACTTTGATATGATGACTGCTCTCTTACTAATATCTCCTTGTTGATATGACTGATGTAAATTTCTTTTGCAGATTTGAACAAGTAAATTTGAGTGCCAACCTGTAAGTATCTCTGAATGTTTGTTGAATATAAAATGCAAATAATGAAGATCGCTGCAACTTATAACACTGTTGTTATGTCTGTATGTTCCAAATGTTGCAGATCTGATTGTATATATATGTATTAAGAAGGCATGCCCCATGTAGAGACATGTCTCTACGTGGCTCAAGCCACGTAGGGACATGCCATATAATCCCAATGCCACCGATTCATAACAACTATAATAAGCACTATTTCATTAATAATCTCTGTTTGATAAGTGACGGAAAAAACAGGGAATACGATCCATTATGTTATGAAGTTCATATATATATATATATATATATATATATATATATATATATATATCGATAACAGCATTTGCTTTATGATCAATTCAATTAGATCAATTATAGTATTGATCAATGATTTGACATTGATTAATAATTATTAGATATTAATAATATTATACAATGTGTGTGTGTGTGAGTTATCTAATAATTATTAATCAGTGATAATAATGTTTAACTGGTAAACATAATGACTGATTAAAACAATTTATCTCTTGATCAAACTAATCTGAGAGAAGCTACAACATTAACACCCACAATTTCTATTTTTTTCAGTCGTGGCTATACTTTTTCATCCATAAAAACTCTGGAAACAATTCCATATCTGCGACAATTTTCTGCTTCTTGCGACTCGAGATTTGCAGAATAAAAATGGAAATTTTATCCGTGCCCTAAACATTTGCTGATAGCCTTCAAAACTGCCTACAATTTTCGATAGATTGTCTGCTCACGGCTATGCCCTAGCCCAACCTTTTGTCCACCTCTTCTTGACTTTATTTGCACAAACAAACCCTAACATAGAACCCCAATCTAGAGCTCTAATACCAATGTTAATGAATGCAAAGAAATTGGATAAGAGAAATTGACTCGAATGGTTTCCTCCATAAAGAGGAGCAGCATTATATAGAATTAGAAAAGCACTATTCATCTACCACATTTAATGTCACATCTATCATATTAAAAGATAGTAGGATACAGTGATTTAGATCTGCAACAACTTCAACTATATAACAACCATATTCAGTAACCTACACCTAACTGCCCAAGTACACTAAAGTGTGAATACACTTTATTACACCATTATTATATTCTAATAGAGGGAAGCTACCTATTAGTTTGTCATCAATGGTCTGGGTTGAGCTTTAATGGACCTATTGCAAGTAGTATCAATGTTTTAAGCTATACTCTTCCTACTCTTCAAGCCTGAAAGTTTGCAGCTTGAATCTATCTCTGCCTTCTTTCTGAGTGGGAATGTTTTAGTGTGTTGGTTTTCAGCTCTCTTTCCTCCTACAACATCCATGGCAAGTAACAACAATGAGAATAATTTTCAAGAGAAGGAATATAACGTGTTATATGATGCCAAGAGTTAACAATGGACTAAGTTTACCCCAAGGAAAAGCATGGGGATTTCCTCAGCCAAAAGAGAGATCAGCTGCATGAAGCTGGAATTCAATGTCTTTGTCTCCAATCATGAAGAAAAAGAAATCCCATTCAGCCCTCTACTATGGCCAAAGAGACTGTGATGTCCCCATTTTAGCAAGCTTCAGGAGGATCTTTTGGTCAGTTCATCATTGCGACCCTCGTGAGCTGACAATTGGATTTGAGGGTCTCTGTGATAGACTTGCTATTTATAGTAAGTCTATTTTGGGGTGGTTGCTATTTTTGGCAGTGCAGTGGAGACTCAGGGAGCTGAGTGTCAGGAGCTTTTAATCAAGCTTTTTCTTGGAGCTTTATTAAGTTTTTTTTGCATATGGAGTTATTTATTAAGCTTCGCTTAATTAATAACTTATGAGTTTTTGTTTTAATTAAATGGTGTAAGCTTGAAGCTTCTTAAGTGAAATGAGTAAGCTTGAAGCTATTGGGCTTTATGTTGAAGAAGCCTTGTTCTTTTAATGCTAATAAAAGTGAAGCCTTGAGGGATTTCGATTTCATCCTATTATGCATCTTTTGAGCTAAAAATCCAATTTGAAAAGAAATAACAGGGGTTTGAAGAGCTGTGAAATTCTTCTAGAGTCACATACACCTTGAATTGGCTTTCATTGCCAGTGAATTGTGTCGAGAATTGTTTGTGATTGCAATTTGATCAGTTTGGGGGTTTAATTTTGAAGTGTTGAATTCTTTATGCAAATCAAGTTGTCTCCAATGGCTGTGTATATCCCTTGAAGCTGTCGGCATTCTCTTTTATAATAGCAATCGTCTCCAACACTAAGGGAAGCCATCCCTTTGGGCTGCGATCCTACTAAAGAGGCTGCAACTTATTTAAAAGAAGGTTGCGTCTCATTTTATAGAGGCTGCGATTTATCTAATAGAGGATGCATCTCATTTCATAGAGGTTGCGATTCATCTCATAGCAGCTGCATTTTTCCAAGGTGCCAATTCGCATAAAAATTTATGTATCGTTATTGAATGATTGCAAGCTTTTTGAATTAAATCAATAGGTGAACTTTGGAGATAGAAATAATTTGTTGTCTGAGATTATTTTATATATTGAAAATTACAAAAAAATTATATATGTTCAAAAACAAAAAAACAAAAAATAATTTTTAAAAAAACAAGTTTCCAGCATAGAGCCAGCTGTTAATGTTTGGAAGCTAGATCGGATTCTAGCTTCACATTATTTTAATTAGGAGAAGTAAAATAATTAATTAATTAATTAATTAATTAAAGAGAATTAAATAATATTATCTATGGATGGATTAATTATTTATTTAATTGGGAGAATTAAATAAATAATTTATTGTGAGATTAATTATTTAACTGGAAAATTAAATAGTTTATTTATGGATGAAGTAATTATTTTTAGTTGGAGAATTAAATAATATCGGGCCCTTTGTATTGAGTTTATAAAATATTTGGGCTGGGCCCAAATCACCATCATTATATATTATGGCACCAAATTAATTGGAATTTCTAAGTCGGTCTTGGAGGCCGACCTTGGAATATTTTTCTTTAAACCTCATATATATATGAGGAGATTGTAATTGAAAACATATAGCAGTAGCAAACATAACTTGCGAAATATCTCTGCTCAATAGCGATCTACCTCTGCTATCCGATCTGCTCTTGGTCTGCTTCAAAAGCAATTCATGTGATATGCTATTCTGTCCAAGCGAAATTCTGGATACTCACATACATGCGATTTCATTCATGGGAATACCATTGGAGCTATCTGCTACAGCAGCAAAGATTGCGATCTCCTTATGACTGCTAAAAAGATTGCGATCTCCTCTATCTGCTACAGCAGCAAAGATTGCGATCTCCTTATTACTGCTGGAAAAAGATTGCGATCTCCTTATGACTGCTGGGAAATGCTACTGGTTCTTATCAACCATAACTGATCGAGCTAATCTTCATTAGATCTGCTCCTATTTGCTTCAGCAGCCACTCACATCAATCACTGGAGTTATTTAAACAAACAGCGAGTTCATGAAGGTCAGTTCCAACAGTGAATTCGTGGTAATATATCTTAAGGATCGAACTCACGTCTAGCCACACACATACAGTACATCAACACGCATCTGGGCTTCCATTCACAAGGCAGAGATTCTATTGAGAAGTCAAATCTGGGCCATTATTGGGTATCTGTCCTTCATAGTTAATTTGCTTCGTGGATTGGGGATCCTCAGCAAATTCTCAGCGAAATTGTTGTAAGTTAATTGAGAAGCAATAATTATTTGGATCTGAATGTTGGGTTTTTCCTCCTAGAGGTCTCCCAGGGTAAATTGTGTTGTGTCACTTATTCTGATTTGTTTAAATTCACTGTCCTGATTTAGTTTAGATCTGATTACTCAAATTTTAACATGGTATCAAAGCTTGGTTCTTACTAGCCGTAATCAGATCTAACCCTTTGTACTTCAGATCTTGTCTCCTTTTTGTTGTTTTCTAATGGTGACAAGTCCCGAGGTTGAAGTCAGATTGGAAAGGACTGTAAACTTTAGAGTTTGGTTTGTACTAATCTTAAGTGATCAAAATTCAGCATGGTCAAATCTGGATGAGCACCTGGGAATATCTTAAGGCCTTTCCTTTGGGTATTGTTATATCTTGGCCCAGTGAGCTTGTGTGATTGAAGCTTAGATCCAGATCTGATTTCACATCTTCGTTCAAGTTAAGTATCTTCTGTCTTAGACTTGAGTTTACATTAGATTAGGATATGACTTCATATGATGAGGTCATTGTATGAGTTTCATTGCATGCGTTCTTGATATGTTTGATCTACTTAGTCTTGTGTGCTAGTTAAATAATTGCAAAGAATAGAGTCTTATTATATTGATATACTTTGCTTAAATCAACTTGACTCATGTCATAAGTGTGACTGCAGTATTTAATTAAAAGTTTGGAGTCATAGTATTAGAATGTTCATTTGATCATTGATGTGAAGTAGATTGGTTGTTAACTTCATCTGGTTGATCTATCTCCTTAGCTGGGTTGCCATTATGATTATATTCATTACTATATTGATTCACGGTTAGATCCTGACTATCATATCAGTTAAAGCAAATAGTTGGTAGACTTATATCTTCTCAAAATCTAATATAGAACCTCTCTGGATACAATAGAGAGATCACCATAATCTTTGGTAAGCATACTCTTCTCTTTTACTGAAAGGTATTCTCAGCTTCTTAAATTCTGTTGAATTCATTACCTATCTGATTGGGTTTGTATCATAGATCTTAAATGGAATCTCTTTGAGTGCTGATATCTGCAAATTCACCTTGAAGAGAGAACCTACCTTGGAAGCCATCGAGCTCTGATGATTGACCTGTGAGATTTGAGTATTCTGTATTCACTACCGTGTTGACTTCAAATAACCTCTTGCATTATCCTCTTATCTGCAGGTTCCTATGACAGTCCCAAGTGATTGATTGGTGTTTCTCTTGGTTGGTATGAATTTAGATTCTCCTTAGTTTATTGATTTTTTCGCTTTTGAGATATCTTGTGAATTTCCTTGATCATACTAACATAAGTTGCCAACTGCATAACACTGTTTTACATCTTTGGTTGAAATCATTAACTTAGAATTCTCTTAGTACTATCAATTTTTGATGATGTGGACCCTATGAGGATTCTATTTGTTGTTGTTCTTGCATTGTAAGAGTTCATGCTTGATCTCTTAACACTTTGTTCTCTATTGACGACATCAGGTTGGATCCTTATGTTGTTTAAGCAATCTTTGTATATTGCTGATGATGTATACCATATTCTTGATCTTGACCTATTCAACTTCTTCTTTACTTATCATAATGAGTGTGCTATGGGTCCATCTTGTTGCAGCTAAATATTAGAAGTTGAATCCAAGATAGACAGTCTCGAGTAGGACTCTTGAGCTTGACAAGAAGGATTGCTAAGAAAGTATTCCTAGTTTTTATTGCTCTAAGTTGTATTGGCTTTCTTATTGTGAATCTCTAAAGACAAAGTTGCGTATATCTCGATAGAAGTATTAATAGTGTACAGTTGATAACTTACCTTCCTAATACTAACTTTTTGATGCACTTGTGTCCTTGATCTCAATGCTATCTGATTAATGTTATCTTTCTTCTGTGATCTGATTATAGGCATTCTTAGGATATGCTCACTAACTTAATGATTTCATTGGGATCAAGAATGTCAAAATAATGTTTTAGGCTCTTCATGCACAGTTGTCATCTGCATGACTTGATTGACATAGCGAAATATGAGCTATGTTTGATTTGTTCTCTGCATATGAAACTTAGATTCAAGTTTGTGTTGTATGATGGTTTTTGTTAGTAGCTTTGATACATCTTTATCTTTCTATGTATTCTTGAAATTAATGCTTGCATGCATTCTAACTGAGTTTCTATGCGCAGTTGAATTATGTTGATGATGATCTCCATTCATATCATTTATGTTGTCTTGGATTCTTCTAATGAATGATTGTACTTATGGAGATGTGTATAGTCATGTGTTGACCTATCATTAAAGGGATTGAATCCCCTAGATTACATCATCTCTCATAAGGATATGACGAGCTGATGATTGGCAACCTCAACATTATTGATCTCTAATGGAGATAAGCATTCTCTACATTACTCATTAAACCTTTATAGTTCTTCATTTAGAGAATTTATGCATTCCTCTTCGATATGGTGCATTATCTCTAATCTCCCTAAAATGCTTCTTTGATCAGGATGGATTGAGAAGCATATGAATGATGAGAGTTCGGATCCAGAGGGAGAAAGATCCTAATGCATCTCAGAATAATTTGAGAGTGATTCTGAAGTATGACTTAACCGGGGATTCGTCATGATGGCTTCTCTGCAGAAGACCGGATAGCATTTTTGTGTTGATGATGCTCAGGTGTCTTGTTGCAGTGTGATAAGTCTCTATGGACAAATTGTAAGTGGAATTGTCACATTCCACGTGGCTCAAATGGTTGTAACTTAAAATATGAAGTTCTATGTGTTAATATTTTCAGATTTAGGGCAAGGAATGTACAATCTATAGAGGTCTTTCAAGACTAAGCACGGGATATAAATAGGTAATCACAAAGAAGGAGAGATAGTACCCAGATAGTATCTCTGAAAATGGATTTAGGAGACTTCAAAAACTGAGCCTTCAACTCCCTCTAGATGTGACCCGAGTTAGCCCACCTACAGCTTCTTTTGACTTGCTTTCAAGTCATCCTAGATCTTGATTCAATTTGACTTCCGATCTGTGTTAAAGTAGTCTTCAAATTAGTCCTCCAATGTTGCCCTGAATGACTGTTATGAATCACCTCTTGAAGGTCTTCAATTCGCTCTTCTAGGGCTGCTCCAATTCTGCCCTAATTTGACCTTTAGGGCTGCTTAATTTGTTTTTTGAATTCTGCCCTAATTTTCTGCTCTTAGGAGCCTCCAATCTGCTCATGATCGGATCTCCCAAGGTCTGAAATAAATCGCACAAGTACTTATCATTCAATGCATTTAAAGGCTGCATCAATATCAAGTATCGATGCCTACTTATATATATCAGACTTCGGTGATATATATACTTCAGTTCGCTGCCCTTGAATCGCACTTGTACTGGCTACTAATTAGGCGATGATAAGGACTGCAAGGATAACCGATCCTAGCATATTGAATTTGCTGAGTCTCCTTGACATTTTCGCTTTGACATCACTCCTTAAGATGCTGACTGAATTTGCTTATCAATTCACTCCAAGCATTGATGAAGAGGACATTCACATGTTATGTTTTTGATATGTTTGTCCTTCATCAAAAACTCCAATAAATATGAGCATCATTAGATAAACTATACCACCTCAAGGTGGCCGACTTGGGCCCTCCCAAGTAATTTTATTTCATTTATAATAAAAATAATAAATTCGTTATTATTTATTATTATAAAATCACACTTCTACATATATATATTAATTAACCAAAGGTGTGATAATAAAAATATATTTCCATAATTTATTATTATCAACTTACTTGTCCTAATTGATCTTAGCTGAAAAGGCCATAACATTAACACTAGGGGTACTTCTTGTACAATTATAAGGAATGTTCATCCTTCAATTCATGTATGATTGCTTTCACGATAGAGGAAGTTGTTTAGTGGATTCGTCAAGATCTTGATTGGTTGGTTCAGGGAGTGAACCATGAATTCATGTCATAAAGTTTCATGTGGATCTCTTTGTTGGAATTAATGTCACATTGAGGTGACATCCCTGTTCACTCATAGCCATGATGAAGAGATCATGGATGCAATCATGACAGTTTCTTCGCTGAGAGGGAGACTCATCATCATTGATGTACCTTGATTATGTTTTTCCACCCATCCTTTGCATGCAATGCAAGGTGGAATGGTAATGTATTGTATCTTCCTTGAGAGAAGATATGGTATTGACCACCCTCTGCGGGCAATGCAAGGTGGAGATGTACTCTTGTATTATTGACCACCCTATGCGGGCAATGCAAGGTGGAGTTGTATTTTTTAGACTTAGATCTCTACCACCCTCTGCGGGCAATGCAAGGTGGCAATGTAATTAATATTTTAAGACCACCCTCTACGGGCAATGTAAGGTGGCAAAGTTTTTATCATCCTCTGCGGGCAATGTAAGGTGGATCCATCCTCTGCGAGTAGGCATGATGGAAAGGTATGGTAAGAATCCTCCCTAGCTAAGAGGGAGTGTTAATGTTTGGTAACTAGATCGGATTCTCGCTTCACATTATTTTAATTAGAAGTAAAATAATTAATTAATTAATTAAAGAGAATTAAATAATATATGTAATTGAAGAATTAAATAATATTATCTATGGATGGATTAATTATTTATTTAATTGGGAGAATTAAATAAATAATTTATTGTGAGATTAATTATTTAATTGGAAAATTAAATAGTTTATTTTTGGATGAAGTAATTATTTTTAGTTGGAGAATTAAATAATATCGGGCCCTTTGTATTGAGTTTATAAAATATTTGGGTTGGGCCCAAATCACCATCATTATATATTATGGTGCCAAATTAATTGAAATTTCTAAGTCGGCCTTGGAGGCCGACCTTGGAATATTTTTCTTTAAACCTCATATATATATGAGGAGATTGTAATTGAAAACATATAGCAGCAGCAAACATAACTTGCGAAACATCTTTGCTCAATAGCGATCTACCTCTGCTATCCGATCTGCTCTTGGTCTGCTTCAAAAGCAATTCATGTGATATGCTATTCTGTCCAAGCGAAATTCTGGATACTCACATAAATGCGATCTCATTCATGCGAATACCATTGGAGCAATCTGCTACAATAGCAAAGATTGCGATCTCCTTATGACTGCTGAAAAGATTGCGATCTCCTCTATTTGCTACAACAGCAAAGATTGCGATCTCCTTATTACTGCTGGAAAAAGATTGTGATCTCCTTATGACTGCTGGGAAATGCTATTGGCTCTTATCAACAGTAACTGATTGAGCTAATCTTCATTAGATCTGCTCATGTTCGCTTCAGCAGCCACTCACATCAAACACTGGAGTTATTTAAACAAACAGCAAGTTCATGAAGGTCTATTCCAATAGTGAATTCGTGGTGGATATATCTTAAGGATCAAGCTCACATCTAGCCACACACATACAGTACATCAACACGCATCTTAGCTTCCATTCACAAGGCAGAGATTCTATTGAGAAGTCAAATCTGGGCCATTATTGGGTATTTGTCCTTCATGGTTAATTTACTTCGTGGATCGGGGATCCTCAACAAATTCTCAGCGATATTGTTGTAAATTAATTAAGAAGCAATAATTATTTGGATCTGAATGTTGGGTTTTTCCTCCTAGAGATTTCCTAGGGTAAATTGTGTTGTGTCACTTATTCTGATTTGTTTAAATTCACTTTCCTGATTTAGTTTAGATCTGATTACTCAAATTTTAACACCAACAAAGCTCTTTACAGTGGTATCAGAGTGATAGTCTTGCCAGCCTGCAGGTAATTTGGGTCCAGTTATGGCAGAAAGATTCATTCCAGGGATGCATTATACCCATAGGGGTAGAGCTTCACCACCACCGGAAGACGGTGAACAGGGATCACAGTTTGGTCATATGGGTGACAAAAATGTTGACAATACAGGTAATGATGTGGACAGAGAGGCTAGAGATGCATTCAGGAATTTGGCAGAAGGACAACATCATGTTGCAAATCTTTTGCAACAGCTTATCTGACACTCTCCAGTGTATTACATTATCTGGTGACCGTACCAGAGATAGAGGTATGAGGAGTGCATCAATCTTTTCACACAGGTCTAAAGCTGAGGATAGACAAGATTATAGAGTTGATCCTATAGGCACTCGTGATAGGCCTCTACATCCCACCTTTTGGAGGCCTGATTCGGATGTAGCTAGTGTTGAGTCAGAGCCAACGCCATATGTAGATGATGTTGTTGCTCACTACACAGAGTGGGATGCTTTACCTAAAGCAATTAAATGAAACTTAAACTTTGACAGGTTCTTGACACAAAAGAGAGAGCATTCTAGAGGTAGGCCCGGACCTAACATGAGACAGAGGCCCAGACAGAATGACTTGAAACAAGCAGCCAGCAAATTGACTTTGACTCACTTTGATGGAAGTGGGAAGATGACAGCTAGAGCTTGGGTTCACAAGTAGGATACATATTTATCATTACATCCTATGTCTGAGGAGGACGCTATTCGGTTTGTTGTGGCATAGCCCATGACTGGTGATACCATAGGTTGGTTTCGTTGCACCATGATCAGATTGTCTCTTACCAAGAGTTTGTAGACAGATTGGTTGAGAGGTTTGACAGGAAGGATCCAGAGTCATATTTTCGTGAGTTGGCACAACTCAAGTAGACTGGTAGTTTGGAGGCCTTCATTAGTGAGTTCCAGAGAGTTTCAGTGATGGTGTATGATATTTCAAAGAGGAGGCGTGTGATGTTGTTTGTAGAGGGGTTAGTTGAGCATCTCAAGGGATGGGTTAAGTCTTTTGACCCTCCATCTTTGCAGGCAGTCATGAAGAAAGCAAGAGACTTAGAGTTTTCAGCTCCACGTACTAGATTTCCTCCTAAACCATCTAGCTCTACTTATGACAACAAGGCTGTTCCGAAATGAATAGATTGATCAGATTCTAGAAAACCTATGACAAGGCCTTTGGATCAAGAAACACTTAATGATTTGAGGAGAAAAGGATTATGTTTTTATTGCAAGGGTCCATATGATGAAAAACATGAATGTCCTTTGAAGCCTAAGGGAAGAAATAGGCTTATGGGGTGGTACTATGAAGATGAATATAGTTCTGCTTTTGCGGGACAGCAAGTTGATAATGAGGAAGAGAGTTATGAAGAAACAGCTAATGAAGAAAAGGTTGATGAGGATCCCAACCTTAAGGTAGTATACCTCTCTAGTATGAAGAAAGAGGGATCTTTCAGGTTGAGGGGCCTCTTGGTAGGGCAGCGTGTTATTGCTTTGTTAGATATAGGTGCTACTCATTATTCCATTGATTCACAATTGGTTTCTAGGAGAGGCATTTAGACAGAAGGTTTTGAAGGCATCAAAGTCAAGGTGGTTGATGGTTACACACTTAAGTTTGACAGGATGTTTCCAGACATTCCCATGCGGTTGAATAATTATGACTTTAAATCTGATTTTTATGTCATTGACATGGGAGGTACAGAATTGGTTTTGGGCATGAGCTGGTTGCATTCCATTGAAGCATTTTATCTCAGCCTTTAGGATATGGAAATGAGGTTTGAGGTAAATGGTAAAAAGCATATTCTCAAGGCTATCAGAGAGGAAAATCTGAGGACTATCACACTTAGACATATGCAGTGTCTCATTAGTCATGATGCAGTTGAGTGGGCAGCAGAGTGTAGATTATTGCCCACACTTGACGAGGCAGGGAAATCAGCTTATCATCCCGACATACAAGTTCTTAGGACTAAACACTCTAAAGTGTTTAGTGATTTACCTCATGGTAGGCCGCCTGACAAAGGCATTGAGCACATTATTGAGTTAGAGGAGGGCACTAAGCCCATCATGATTACTCCTCACCGGCATCTTAAGCGCCTAAAAGATGAAATTGAGAAGACGATTTAAGAGTTGCTATCCATGGGACATATTAGGCCGAGTAAGTCTCCCTTTGCTTCATCAGTTGTCTTGGTGAAGAAAAAGGATGGTACACTTAGAATGTGCATTGATTACAGGATGTTGAACTAGAAAACAATTAAAAACAGGTATCCTATTCCACACATCAATGAGTTGCATGGTGCAGCTTTCTTCTCTAAGATCGATTTGAGGTCCGGTTATCATCAGATTAGAGTTCGGGAGGACATAGAGAAAACAACCTTCTGATGCCATTGTGGACACTCTAAGTTTTTAGTCATGCCTTTTGGGTTGACTAATGCTCCCGCTACTTTCCAGTCTACCATGAATAGGGCCTTCCACAGTCAGTTGAGGAGATTTGTTTTGGTCTTCTTCGATGATATCTTGGTATACACTAAGACATGGGATGATCAACTGGTTCATTTGGATACAGTATTGGATATTCTAGATAGGGCTTCTTTGTATGCAAAGGAGTCCAAGTGTGCTATGGGGATGATCGAGTTGTTGTACCTTGGTCATATTATCAATGTAGAGGGAGTGTGCATGGACCCTGATAAGGTTCGTGCTATTCTAGATTGGCCTACTCCCAGGAGCTTGACACAACTTAGAGGATTCATTAGTATGTGTGCCTTCTACCACAAATTTGTTGCAAGATTCTCTCGTCATGCAGCTCCTTACAGATTTGACCCGTAAGGGTGCTTTTGAGTGGACCTCTCAGGTGCAGGAGTTCTTTGAGAAGTTCAAGCAAATTATGACATCATGCTCGGTTCTAACAATGCTAGATTTCTCTAGACCGTTTGATTTGCATTGCAATGCTTCTAGTGAGGGCATTGGTGATGTAGTTTCCCAGGATCACCATCCCATTGTTTTTGAGAGCAGGAAGCTCAAGGGTCCTGAGAAAGCTTTTAGTGTTTATGACAAGGAAATGTTAGCCATAATGCATGCTTTGGCTAAATTTAGGCAGTATTTGGTTGGTAGTAAGTTTTGTATAAAAACTGATCATAATAGCCTGAAGTATTTCCTTAGACAGCGTGGCCTCAATGAGAGACAGCAGAAGTGGGTCAGCAAACTTCAGTCATATGACTTTGATATCTCTTATATCAAGGGAATTCAAAATGTGGTTGTTGATGCACTTTCTTGAAGGCCTCATTTGTGCGCTATGACAGAGATATCTAAGGATTGGAGACACTTGATCATTGCTGATTATGCTAGAGATCAGTGGGCATCTAATTTTATTGATGGGACCATACAGGACAGCAGGTATACTCTTGTAAATGTTTACAAGGAGAGAGTATTTTTGGTTCCAAGATCGAGTGTTAGGTGGTGTTGAGAGCTGTCCATGATTCTCCTTTTGCTAGACACCCCAGGTTTTTCAAAACCTATAGGCAGGTGCGGGAGCGATTCACATGGAAAGGCTTGAAGCATGATGTGCAGCAGTATGTTAGAGAGTGTTCTGTTTGCCAGCAGAACAAGCAGGAGCACACCTATCCAACGGGGTTACTGCAGCCACTTCACATTCTTGAGCGGAAGTGGGAATGCATTTCTATGGATTTCATTGTGGCCTTGCCTAAAGCCCAAGGCAAAGATTGCATCTATGTGGTAGTTGACCGTCTCACGAAATATACTCATTTCTTTCCGATCACTACTACATTTTTTGTAACACAGGTTGCAGATTTATTTTTCCGACAGGTCTTCAGATTGCATGGTTTACCCCGGAATATTGTGAGTGACCAAGATAACCATTTTATGAGTCACTTCTGGCAAGAGTTATTCAAGTTATGTGGTACTGAGTTGACTCCTAGTACTAGTTACCACCCGCGGACTGATGGTCAGACTGAGATTGTTAATAAATGGGTGGAGGGCTATCTTCGCAATTATGTGTCCGCTCAGCAGAGAGCTTGGGTGAAGTGGATATACTTATGTGAGTATTGCTACAATTCCACTCACCATATGTCTATTCGGATGACTCCTTTCAGAGCTCTATAAGGGTATGATCCTCCTAGTTTCTTGGATTTGATGCTCAGTGATAGCAGAGTTTCCAGTGCAAGTGATTTGCTGCAGGACAGTCAGGCTATTATGGGAACATTGCGGAATAATATACAGAGAGCTTAGAATCAGAAAAAGCAGTATGTTGATCAGAGAAGAGTTGCTCGCTCTTTCCAAGTAGGGGATATGGTATATTTGATGTTGCAGCCCTATAGCAGTCATCCATTCGAAAGAGCGGAGCCGAGAAGCTCAAACCTTGGTATTATGGCTCTTTCCTTGTTGTTAGGCTAGTTGGCGAGGTTGCTTATGAGCTTGATTTGCCAGAGGACAGCAAGGTGCATAATGTATTTCATGTTTTGCGCCTCAAGAAGGCGTTAGGTAGGCATGTTCTCCCATCTTCTATTTTACCCCCACTGGATGATGAGGGAAAGTTGGAGTTGATTCTTGAAGCTATTTTGGACACTAGAGAGAGACATCTGCGCAGGTGAATCATCGGGGAGTTTTTGGTGAAGTGGCATGGATTACCAACTGAGGATGCCCACTTGGGAGTCAGAGTATGATATTCTACAGCATCCTAGATTGTGATTGCTTGAGGACAAGCACTCTTGGGGAGGGAGGACTGTGATATCACCATTTTAGTAGGGTTCAGGAGGATGTTTTGGTCAGTTCATCATTGCGACCCTCGTGAGCTGACAGTTGGATTTGAGGGTCTTTGTGATAGACTTTCTATTTATAGTAAGTCTATTTTGGGGTGGTTGCTATTTTTGGTAGTGCAATGGAGGCTCAGGGAGCTGAGTGTCAGAAGCTTTTAATCAAGCTTTTTCTTGGAGCTTTATTAAGTTTTTTTGGCATATAGAGTTATTTATTAAGCTTGGCTTAATTAATAACTTATGAGTTTTTGTTTTAATTGAATGGTGTAAGTTTGAAGCTTCTTAAGTGAAATGAGTGAGCTTGAAGCTATTGGGCTTTAGTGTGTTCAAGAAGCCTTGTTCTTTTAATGCCTATAAAAGTGAAGCCTTGAGGGATTTCGATTTCATCCTATTATGCATCTTTTGAGCTAAAAATCAAATTTGAAGAGAAATAACAGGGGTTTGAAGAGATGCAAAATTCTTCTAGAGTCACATACACCAATTGGCTTTCATTGCCAATGAATTGTGTCCAGAATTGTTTGTGATTGCAATTTGATCAGTTTGGGGGTTTAATTTTGAAGTGCCGAATTCTTTATGCAAATCGCAGCTGTCTCCAATGGCTGTGTACATCCCTTGAAGCTGCCGGCATTCTCATTTATAATAGCAACCGTCTCCAACACTAGGGGAAGCCGTCCCTTTGGGCTGCGATCCTACTAAAGAGGCTGCATCTCATTTTATAGAGGCTGCAATTTATCTAATAGAAGCTGCATCTCATTTCATAGAGGCTGTGATTCATCTCATAGCAGTTGCATTTTTCCAAGGTGCCAATTCCCATTAAAATTTATGTATTGTTTTTGAATGATTGCAAGCTTTTTGAATTAAATCAATAGGTGAACTTTGGAGATAGAAGTAATTTGTTGTCTGAGATTATTTTATATATTGAAAATTACAAAAAAATTATATATGTTCAAAAACAAAAAAATTGCAAAACAATTTAAAAAAAAAACAAGTTTCCAGCATAATAGAGCCAACAAGGCTCTTTACAGACACTCAGCCTAAAATTGCAAAAGAATGGATCACCAAGAAATAGAAAGCGAAGATACAAGTCCCTACAGAATCCATTGGGAAACTGGTGATAGATTTCTTGGAATATTTGTTCAAGAAGTTTACATACTCTATAACAAGTATCTAGCAAAAGCAATTCATGCAAGGATACAAATGAATGAGGAAAATCAGATGCATTAAGCAACAAGTTATACCAGTTTCTGGCAACAACATTGTCTATTGCGATGTCCACTCCTTGGCTAAGACCATGGTTATTCAAATACTGATCATAAGTATCAATTCATCGTTTTCCATTCACTAAACCTTGAAGCATATAAAAAGTTCCCAATATATCCATTCTTATACTTATTTATATGGAAATACATACATAGAATTAAGGACTGAAGATAGACAACCATTAATCTCTTTCGAAAACAGATCATGTACAAATATTCAAATTTAATAAGATTATGCCCAAGTTCTATATCAATGTCTTATGAATTAATAAACATTTCTAATTTCTTGTATCTTCTTTCTGCACATAACATATCTGACTTCAAGCATTTTAGATTTCTGCCCAGATATATTCTAGAATCTAGATCAGTCCTATTCTAATCTAGTTATTTATATCAAATTCGGTGTTGAAGAAGAAAACGGGGCACTGTTAAGGAATCGAATGATGTCTCTGTGCAGGGAGGGGAGGAAGCTGAGTTTTATCTACATACAATTGCCTTATCTTAAACAAAAATGCTCTGAAAGGGTTTGAATTTGTGGCATGTTTTGTAGGACACTCATCAGCTTTCTCTGTTCTAACTTTAATGATTTGTCAGTTCCTCTTGGAGATTTTATTCATGTCCTTATTTAGAATGATTTCCAGAGTGATTTTAGAATGGCCTTTTATTTTTCAGGTTCATTGTTGATAATAGGTAGGATATTCATTAGTCTTCTTTGTTCTAACTTCAATGATTTATCAGTTCCACTTGAAGGGTTTATTCATTGCCAGCTCTGAGCTGAACACTGCATGTCTCAGTCACAGACTTATTTACTAGTATCCAAAGTGATTATAGACCTTCTTCATGGCCTTTAAATTTCCAATCGCCCCAAGGCTCATTGTTGATGATTGGTAGGACATTCATTATGCTTCTTTGTTCTAGCTTCAATAGCTTATTAGTTCCTCTTGAAGGGATTATTCATCATGGGCTCTGAGCTGAACACTATATGTCTTAATCATGGACTTATTTGATAGTTTCCAGAGTGATTTTAGACTTTCTTCATGATCTTTTATTTTTTATCACCCAGAGGCTCATTGTTGATAATTTTCTCAGCAGAGATATTATGAAAATTGGCCTATTGCATTTCTCAATAAGCCCATGAGACAAGTAAAATACTAAAAAGCTATTTCTCAAATTTGAGACAAGTTTCTAACATTTGTCTGGCCATAATTGTACAAGTAAGATTCGACAATGAGAATCGAAATAGCTATCATACAACAATCACATTCCTTAGTGAACCTTACCAAAGCTATCCCAGGATCTTCTCCCCTTGAGAGGGCATTTTCTATCTCCTGATCACCAGAGTGATTACGAGCCCAATCCTGTGAAGGAAAGACATCTAAGGTTAAAAGGCCATTAAATTCCAAAATAATTCATAAGACAGATCAACATTCAGTTAAAGCAGTTCAGTTCTACCCGGACACGACCAATAAACATTTGTATCACAGACGAGCCTGCCTGGGCTGCAGCTGCTGCTTGAGGAAAGCTGAAAATGCACAGCAATAATTGATACAGATACGTCATTGATAATGGGGAGACATGAAGTCCAAACTATGCACTCCAACCAAATAAAACCCTCATCACAATGTAAATCCATTTGGGAATGTTTTGGTGTATGCATTGGCATGGATTACACTTGCTTCAAAAATTTCAAATTAACCATAAAGGCTTAAAAAATCTTATGTTCAAGTGTCGTTTCTTGTATAAAAAACAAATTCAGAATAATTAACATTATTGATCTTATAATTTTTTTGAAGAAAGGTCTCAAAGAGACTTGAAATGTTGGAGACAATGGTATCCACATAGATGATATCATGTTGACTCTGAAAATCTAAAATCTTTAATTTAATATAATCCTCGAGTAACATCACTTTCTCCATCAACCTAAAGTCTTAAGCTTACTATCGGCCCATCCCATATCTTAAATAAAGTAATAGAAATCACAAGAATAGATAAAGAAAATGATTCATGAAAAAATGTAAAACAAAATCACTCATTTCAATAACTTTATTTTATCAAGGATCAGGGTAGAAATGCAGGAGACCCATCTTCCAGCTATTTCTCTTCATGCACAAGGAATTCAAATTTATATTCCCCAAATTCAAGCTAAAAAGATCACACCAACCAATCTCATTTCAATTACCTGTACACAAAAGTTACGTGAGTTTGAATTCCTTCTGCTTCCAACAGTCTTGATGCTTCAATTCCCTGCAAAGCATAAATCACATATCACATACTCAGAAGTTTTTATTAAAAAAAATCTGTTTATATGATTCCACAAGAAGGAAAAATTTAAAATGTATTCACGTAGTACAAGTTTCCTGTTGAAGAAGCTGAAAGGAAAAGGAAACATACTTGCCAAGTTGCAGGAATTTTGAATAGTAAACGCTCCTGGGGTACTTCAACCTCTTTATACAATTTCAAAAGTTCATGTACCTTTCAAAAATTTCAATATTATAAGATTAGGTACCAAAATCTGTACAAATCAGCACAGGATGCAAGATATGCATTATGTCATTAATAAAAGAATTCAGATTTTCCTATTCAGATAAAAGTCCATGGTGAGCCTTCCTTATGAGAATTTGTATTGTTCTATTCTAAGATAATAAATCTGATATATTCTCCACTCAGGTCTGATTTTGGAAGACTCATTCTGTTTGTCCTGAGGCATATTCAATTGTTATCTTTCAAACATAACTAAGTTAAGAATCACTTTAGGTTGTTTCAAAGGCTAGCCTTGCTACAGGATAAAAATGAAAAGGGCTATAAAGTAGGCTGTTGTGAGTAAAAGTATAATATTTGTCCGATTACAAAACTTCCAACATTTGGCCACTCTGCCTACTCAGACACAATCTAGTGTAGTACAAGGGAGTTATTGCCATGCTGATTATCAATGTTCGAGCTGTTAAAATCAAGTCCCAAGTAAATTATAGTGCAAACAAAACCCCCAAGATGCAACTTCTAAGTGGAAAGGTGTTAGAAGCTTCATGGTTCATTTAGTTGATGGTGTTTTAAATGTTACAAATTAATTATCAAGATATAAGTAATTGGCCACTTCTATCACAGATAACACTTAGTAACTCAATTCTTCCACTTGACAGATTTGTCAAGCACATAGACGCCCTTGGAACTGCAAAGGCTAAATACCCTACATAAGCTCAATTCAGTCAACTTGTCGTCAGAAGCAATGGCTGATCCATTTATGGATTGTTTTTTCAAGCAGCTCAATATTGACTCGTGCAAAAGTATAAATGATGTCTTTCAAGCCAAGGAAATTGAAAGAAGATGAAAACTTAAAATTGAAAGCGCCAACTAACATAACCATTATGGTTTATTCTTTACAGATGAATGATATCACGAAGATCGAAGAAAAATTAAAATTTGAAAGCCAAAAAGATGAAAACTGAATCCAGATATGATTCTCATAACCATATGTGTGTAAACAAACCAAGAGAATAAGCCAGATATTGCAGAAAATTTAATCAATCTGCAAAATCTTGGAGTTGGGCATAGAGAATCATAATGCAAACAGTATGGTTGTTATGTCGAATAATACCTTTCTTATAGTTCCATGAGTATCATAGGCTAAGCGAGCGTCCACTTCTGTAGACACACGTCCTGGTACCACTTTTGCCAATTGAGCTCCTACATTTACAATAGCCTGAAAAAAAGACGAAGGAATACATTAAAGCTTCATTTTTCAGTACCTTCCATATATCCTAAAGACTAATAAGATGTAGGCGGACCTTGTTAAAGATACAGGACAACCGATCGCTTCCCTCTTCACGCGCATAACATTCGCTGTCCACCAGAGCCGAATCTATCACATTCTGTGAGATAGAGAATACTATGGATATGTATCAATTGACACGGAGAGGAGATCCCATTCATGCTTCAATTGATCAAATTAAAAATATAGAATCAAAATCAATCTCACTCCAAATTGGGTCTTCGGAAGGCTGCAAATGCCTAGCAGCAGGGAGGAACTGACAGTGGCTGCTGTCGGAGGAAACCTGCATAAACCCAATCAACCAAATAGTAACAAAATTATGAATCAAACACCTCACTTCTTTGCCACGTTGAAGGGGTACTATTGGGGCTTTAACCGTTTGCAGGGCTGGGGTATTCGTCCGGGGATCCGGGATTGCCTGGCCTTAGGCGGCCAATATGTACCAACCTGCTGGTGAGATTTACCACAACTGAGCTTTAAACTCAGCAATCCTAACAGGCATGGGGAAGTGTTGGAAACCTCAACCTGATCAGTTCAAAATCACATTAAAGAATTCAAACCATTGCTACGGTGATTGGAAGCAAGAATGAGCTGTCTACCTCTCAAAGTCGTCGAAAATCATCGTATCAGGCACAATCTCACTAAAATCACTGATTGCCTCCAGTTCCGTCTTCTCCTGAGCTGCATAAAAATGTCATCAATGATCAAAAGCATGTAGCAAACCAGTGTATGCTTAGTCTTTCTATTTATATTCATGATCTAGGGCCTCTGTTACTGCCCTTATCCATTGAATTCTTCACTGATGACACCTCTCCCAATAAAATGCAATTCATATTGGACTCTTCTTTCCTAGTGCGAAGTATGAAAACAAAGCCAAAACTTGTGGAGGGACATAAAACGAATACACCCACCAGTGTTAAGTGATGAGGGAGAAGAAGAAGAAGAAGCGGTACAGAAGACATTAACATTAGCCCTCGCTTCTCCTGCTCTCCAGCCCTGCTAAGCATTCCAGCATTCACAACAGATCATTGCCATATCCAAACACAACACTGCATTAATATGTTATTTTCACTAAAAGATCACCATCATATTGGATCGCATCTATTCCACGTCTTTAAATGCATATATACCTGAACATGAAGTTGGCGTGCAGAAAGTAGCCTGCAACTAACAGGCATTGGCAAAATCATAGAGGCCATGTCTTTGATTTCGTTGAAGCAGGTGGTACGACCTGGTACCTCTTACAGAAACACTACGGATATTGCTACCCAGATATAACAAAACTGGAACATCACAAACTTTTAGTTTCTTGGGTTCCATCGCCCAGCCTAGAAAAATATTAGTTTCAATATGTTTTTTTATTTCGTTTAAGTTTGCAATGTGTTGTAGGGGGGAGGAGCCAATATATGAGCCTAGTGGTGTACTAAAAATGTTCATGAATGCATATCTCTAAAAAGATGTTTTTAAATTTCAAACAACCATTCATGTGATGTTATATCAGCACACCATTAAACATGACTTATTACACAAGTGTGATTCTTATCATTTTGGGGGACCATTTTTTACAAAGAAAGCATTTTGATGTGGTATCACATTTGACCATGTGGACTTGAAATTTTATTTTTAAGTAGGGGACTTGACAAGTAAAATGCTATAAAGAAATTAGAGTAATTTGAAATTTTCACATAGGATTTTGAGAAGTGTGAAGTTAGGGTGAACATGTACTGACTCATCTCCCCTTTATTCCAATTCTCCTCTAAATGTCGACACAAAGGGAGAGTAACAAATCTAAACAAGGGTCATTATTATAAGTTATCATTACTAAAATATAATAGTTATTCTTAGGTAGAATAGTTAATGGTTATTGTTAGATTAAAAGAAGTGCTAAATATTTATTATATAGTTAGTTGTCTAGTTAAGTATTCTTTATGATATTCTACATTAGTCATGTGGTTCATAGTGTGTTCTTGGTGATGTTCTATATTAGTCATGGGGCTTGTGGCTTATTAGTAGCTACTATTAATAATATTGTAAATGACTTTTTCTATACATTATAGCCCATGTCTTTTGGTATGTATAGGATTTTGAAAAGTGTGAAGTTAGGGTGAGCATGTATTGGCTTAGGTCTCCCCTATATTCCAATTCTCCTCTAAATGTCGGCATAAAGGGAGAGTACCAAATCTAAACAAGGGTCTTTATTATAAGTTATCATTGCTAAAATATAATAGCTATTGTTAGGTAGAATAGTTAATGGTTATTGTTAGATTAAAAGAAATGTAAAATATTTATTACATACTTAATTGTTCTTTGCAATATTCTGCATTAGTCACGAGATTCGTAGCTTGTTCTTTGTGATGTTCTATATTAGTCATAGAGCTTATGGCTTATTAGTGTTAGGAATAAGGTGTCTCAACCTTGGATAATTCTTATTCTTATTATTTATTTTGCAAATGTATTTTTTGCAAATAATGTAATTAAGTGTGAGTGTACATGTCTAGTTGGCATGTTGATGTGTCACTCCACTTGATGTGTCGGCATCTTGTGCGTAAGGAGATCATGACTGAAACGGTCATGACGGATTCCTATGACGCGTAAGAACTATTTAAGGAATGTGCTATGACAGGTGTAAGAGCATCTTATGACTTGGGCCTATTTGGGCCCCCAAGAAGAAGTGGTTGGTGTGTGTAAGAGAATATGCCAAAAATAGGTTGGTATGACAGATTCTCTTACACTTCTCTTATGACCGTTATTTTTGGCGGATTCTATGACAAGCTGTCATAGTCTATTCTAAGGATGGACGCCTATTCTTGGGATTGCATGTAACAACTGTGTACATGTGGCTTTGTGCATGGGTCTTGGTAGTTGTGCCTATTTTTGGGTCCAGAGGAGTTTATATATGTGATGCTGCTCCTATGGGAGAGATATAACAAAAATTTAAGTCTTGTTGGCTTTGTCTCTCATTTCTTGAAAGAACTTGCATTGCAAGTGTATTGTAATCTTTGTGTTGAAGATAATACATTGTGCAGGTTTTGGAGTGCTGGGGTTTTTTACCGAAAGGTTTTCCCCAAGGTATATCATTGTGTCATTCTCTATTTTTCTGTATGCATTGTATGTGGTTGCAATATCTTTGTTAAAGTAGTTAACGAATCTGAAATTGTAAGGATTTGAAAGAATTTGCACAATACTCTCCTATAGAGATTAGCGTAGGAAGCTATTTCCGCACCTGAGTTTCCTTACAAGTGGTATTAGAGCTTGATCAACTTTTGATCCTAGTTGTTGGGTAGGGTTTTTTGAGCTGATCTCAAGTTTGAGTGGAAGTTTTTTGCAAAGCATTCTGAATCTTATTTGCAGATTAAGATGGCAAGTTCATCATATGGAAGAATGGAGGTGGAGAAATTTAATGGCACTAATTTCGAGTTGTGGAAACTCAAGATGGAAGACATGTTGGAAGATCGTGACCTATGGGAAGTGACTTCAAGTGCTACAAGACCAACAACTATAGCTCAAGCAGATTGGGATATCAAAGACCGTAAAGCTAAGGGTCTCATAAGACTCTGTTTAACCGATGCAGTCCTTCTGAATGTTCTAGATGAGAAAACCGCAAATAGTTTGTGGGAAAGACTTGCGGCCGTGTATTAAGCCAAATCTCTAGTGAACAAGTTGTTCCTAAGGAAGAAGTTGTACTCTATGCGAATGGAGGAAGGTGGATCCTTAATGGATCATTTAAATGCATTTAATCTACTGGCTGCAAAATTGACATTAGCTGGTGTCAAGTTAGAGGAGGAGGATCGTTGCTACACACTTTTATGTTCTTTATCAGATTCATGGGACCATCTTGTGATGGCTCTCAGAAGCACTTTAGTCACCTTCAAAATGGATGTTGTGGTGTCTTCGCTACTATCAGAGGAGATGCGGAGAAAGGCTTTCATTTCGGAAAAAGAAGCCCTTGCTGTTCGTGGGAGATCCACTGAAAGAGGGAAGAAAAATGACAATAAGTCTGACAATAAGGGTAGATCCAAATCCCGTGGGAAGTCAAATACTTCCAATAAGTCCAAGGCAAAATTTTGGAACTGTGATAAATCTGGGCACTTCCGTAAAGACTGCAAAGAGCCGAAGAAGAAGAAGAAAGGTTCAAATTCAGATTCAGAAAGATCTCAAGAAGATGGCGATGCATTCATCATAGCTTTGGTAGCCCATGCATCTGATGATGTGTGGTTGGTTGACTCGGGTGCATCTTTTCACATGACCTCTCATCGAAACTGGTTCTCAAAATATGAAGAGTTCGATGGTGGAAAGGTGTATTTGGGTAATGATTCTCACCTAAAGATAGTTGGACGCGGAAGGGTCACTATCAAATTTCCTGATGGATGAGTAAAGGGAATCAACGGAGTTATGCACATTCTGAGTTTGGCACGAAACCTATTATCTGTAAGTATGTTGAATGATGTAGGTGTGCAAGTTGTTTTTTCGAAAGAAGGATGCAAGATGATAAGAGGATCGATAGTGCTTGCAAGGGGTACTAGGAGAGGTACCTTATTTTAGCTAGATGCATGTATTCCTCTATGTAATAGTTCTTCATCCTCACCATCTGAACAAGCAGTGAAGAAGTCTGTGGCTATTGGTTCCGATGGTAGTGCAAACACTTTGGAAGCTAAGCTTCCTGCAGAAAAGACAATGTTGTGGCATATGAGATTTGGCCACATTGGTGAAAAGGGTCTCAGAACCCTGAAAAATAAAAATCTCGTTGAGGGGTTAAATGATTGCAATCTCGATTTTGACTTCTGCGAACACTGTGTCTATGGTAAACAAAATCGTGTTCAGTTTTACTCTAGTTCTCACAAATCTTCTGATGTTTTGGATCTTATTCATTCTGATGTATTTGGCCCTGTAAAAGTTCCTTCAATCTCCAAGTCTGTATTTTTTGTATCTTTCATAGATGATTACAGTAGAAGGACATGGATTTATTTTCTTAAAAGTAAGACACAAGTCTTTAGTCGGTTCAAGGAATTTAAAGCTCTTGTAGAGAATCAGACTAGTAAGAAGATTAAGTGTGTGAGAACTGACAATGGTGGTGAGTTTTGCTCAGCAGAGTTTGAACAGTTCTGTAAAGAACAAGGTATCGAGAGGCATAAGACAACTCCTTATACCCCACAGAAAAATGGAGGTTCAGAGAGAATGAACAGGACACTAATGGAGAAGGCTAGGAGTATGCTTAGTGGAGCTGGTTTAGAACAAAGGTTTTGGGCCGAAGCTGTGGCCACTGCTTGCTATCTGGTTAACAAATCTCCTACATCAGCCCTTGTTGGTAAGACACCCATGGAGGTGTGGTCTGGTAAGAAGCCTTCAATTAGACATCTTCGTGTTTTTGGTTGTGAAGCTTATGCACATGTTCCAAAGGAGAAAAGATCTAAGTTGGAAAACAAAGCCGTTAAATGTATTTTCATTGGATATAGTGCTGGTGTGAAAGGATACAAGCTTTGGGATCCTGTGACTAGTAAGGTGTTGTATAGTAGAAATGTTATTTTCAGAGAGCTAACATCTTCTCCTATTGTGCTACAACCAGATGAAAAAGAAAAGGAAAAAGATGTTGTTCAGTTGCCTCCTACCCCTGAGAAGATTGAATAGAGAGACCATGTTGGGCCTAATGATGAGGAGAGCTCTAGCAGCTCTGATAGTTCAGAAGAAGAGGAAGAACAACCTCAACCGCAACCCTTGAGGAGATCCATGAGAGAAAGAAAGCAACTAGAAAGGTTTGGTTATTCTATGTTAGATTCCAGTTGTGCCTTTGCTTTGATTACTAACGATGATGAGCCTAGATCTGTGAAAGAGGCTTTGGGCATGGAAGATGCAGGTTCCTGGATTGAGGCTATGGATGATGAGATGGCTTCATTGGAGAAAAAAAAAACTTGGGACCTTGTACCTTTGCCTAAAGGGAGAAAATCTGTTGGCTGTAAATGGGTGTTCAAGAAGAAAATCTGTGCAGATGGCAGTGTTGAAAGGTATAAAGCTAGATTGGTTGCAAAGGGGTATTCACAGGTAGAGGGAATAGATTATGGTGAAATATTCTCTCCTGTTGCAAAGTTGACATCCATTAGATTTCTGTTATCTCTTGCTGCATCATATGATTTAGAGATAGAACAGATGGATGTGAAGACAGCTTTCCTTCATGGTGATTTGGAGGAAGAGATTTATATGTCACAGCCTGAGCACTACATTGTTAAAGGTAAAGAATCCTTAGTTTGCAGATTAAAGAAATCTCTATATGGTTTGAAGCAATCTCCTAGGATGTGGTACCTTAAGTTTGATGCCTTTGTGTTGTCAATTGGATTTGTAAGATCAAAATCAGATCATTGTGTTTATTTCAGAGTTGAAAATGATCGCCTTCTTATTGTTGCATTATATGTTGATGATATGTTGCTGTTTGGGAAGGGTAAGGGTATGATTTCTGATTTTAAATCTCAATTGTCAACACAGTTTGAGATGAAAGATCTTGGGGCAACTAGGTACATCTTGGGTATGGAAATAAGTAGAGACGGGTCTAACAAAAAACTTTGGTTGAGTCAGAGTAAGTATGTGAAGTCTGTGTTGGACAGGTTTAGCATGGCAGATTGTAGACCACTATGTGTTCCTATTTCTATGGGAACAAAGTTATCTGTAGATGATTGTCCAAAATCTCCTAGTGAGGTGGAGGACATGAGTAGAGTACCTTATGCTAGTGCAGTTGGCAGTCTTATGTATGCTATGGTCTATACTAGACCAGACATTGCCCAAGCAGTGGGAGTCCTGAGTCGGTTTATGGCTAATCCTGGATGGGTACATTGGGATGCAGTTAAGCGAGTATTCAGATACTTGAGGGGTACATCAGATTACTCCATATGTTATCATGGTAACTCTTCTGGATCTCCGCATTCAGTTTGTATTCGTGGGTTTGTGGATTCAGATTGGGCAGGTGATATTGATAGAAGGAGATCCACCAGTGCTTATGTGTTCACTATGTTTGGTGGTGCCATTAGTTGGATGAGTAAGCGACAACCTATGGTTTGCTTTGTCCACTACAGAAGCTGAGTACATGGCTGCTACTCACGCTTGTAAAGAAGCCATTTGGCTTAGAAGATTGTGTTCTGATGTTGGTGTTGATGCAGAATAGATTACTATTTGGTGTGACAGTCAGAGCACTATTTGCCTTGCAAAGAATCCAACTTTCCATGCCAGAACGAAGCACATTGATGTGCAGTTTCACTTTGTGAGAGATATGGTGGAAGATGGAAAGGTAAATTTGGAGAAGGTAGATACTATGAAGAATGTTGCAGATGCATTAACGAAACCAGTGGGCACTGAGAAGTTTAGATGGTGTTCGGAGTTTATGGGCCTTTTGGCTTATAGCGGTTAAAGTTCCTATTATGTTCCTATTGCTCTTACAAGGTGTTCGACAAGTGGGAGAATGTTACGAATAAGGTGTCTCAACCTTGGATAATTCTTATTCTTATTATTTTTTTTGTAAATGCATTTTTTGCAAATAATGTAATTAAGTGTGAGTGTACATGTCTAGTTGGCATGTTGATGTGTCACTCCACTTGATGTTTCAGCATCTTGTGCGTAAGGAGATCATGACTGAAACGGTCATGACGGATTCCTATGATGTGTAAGAACTATTTAAGGAATGTGCTATGACAGGTGTAAGAGCATCTTATGACTTGGGCGTATTTGGGTGCCCAAGAAGAAGTGGTTGGTGTGTGTAAGAGAATATGCCAAAAATAGGTTGGTATGACAGATTCTCTTACACTTCTCTTTTGACCGTTATTTTTGGCAGATTCTATGACAAGCTGTCATAGTCTATTCTAAGGATGGACGCCTATTCTTGGGATTGTATGTAACAACTATGTACATGTGGCTTTGTGCATGGGTCTTGGTGGTTGTGCCTATTTTTGGGTCCAGAGGAGTTTATATATATGATGCTGCTCCTATGGGAGAGATATAATAAAAATTTAAGTCTTGTTGGCTTTGTCTCTCATTTCCTGAAAGAACTTGCATTGCAAGTGTATTGTAATCTTTGTGTTGAAGATAATACATTGTGCAAGTTTTGGAGTGCTGGGGTTTTTTACCAAAAGGTTTTCCCCAGGGTATATCATTGTGTCATTCTCTATTTTTCTGTATGCATTGTATGTGGTTGCAATATCTTTGTTAAAGTAGTTAACGAATCTAAAATTGTAAGGATTTGAAAGAATTTGCACAATACTCTCCTATAGAGATTAGCGTAGGAAGCTGTTTCCGCACCTGAGTTTCCTTACAATTAGTAGCTGCTATTAATAATATTGTAAATGAATTTTTCTATACATTATAGCCCCTATTTGTTGGTATGTATTTGGGCTTATGGCTTATTAGTAGCTACTATTAATAATATTATAAATGGATTTTTCTATATATTATAGCCCTATTTTTTGGTATGTATAGGAAGCCAAATGTTTTTAATAATAAGGAGCTTGAGCATAGATTTTTTGTCCATTTTATTTTCAATTGATATGGTCTATTTGATTTTTTTCTAGAGTATGTTTGGATTGGTTATGAATTACGTTCAAGCAATCATGTCAGAATTAAAAAGATGGACAATCTAAGATTATTTATATCATGTTGAACCCTTTATTATAATTCACAACCATAGATTCAATAAATAGCTTGCTCATTTCAGTTGATAAGTTATACAATTGGAAATGGGGAGAGCAATGCAACATATAATGTACTATGTGAATCACTTCCCCATTTCATTGATTGCACATTAGGAATGAAGAATGCTCTCAATAGGCTCAAGGAGTGACTCAAGCACTAATTGGGAACAAGATTTGTCATTCCTTGAGAGATGTAATGAATGAAATGAGAATGATTAAATGATATAATAGATCTATTAGGAAAGACGCTAAAATGTTATTGAAAACATGCTGTAATAGATTAAAAATGAGCTAGAATTGATGGAAATAAGAATCGGATGATGAAATAGACTTGTGACAAAAACCTAAGCAAAAAGTGGTCGGACCAGATTGAGTTTGGTGATGTGTTCCTGATGTTTTTTGCTGAAATTTTCACACAACCTTCAATTATTCCTACTCTTTCCAGATCTAAAATAGTGGCTTTGTAACCGATTTTTGCACACAGAAAAATGGGAGAAAGGTTGTGGAAAGGGATTTTCCAAGTATTTAAACCACTATTTAGGAATCAACCTTGAAGTATGAAAGAATTTTCATAAAGAAAGGTATGTAAAAAGGAAAATTGTTGATTTACCTTGCATAAACCCTCATGAACAAATGTAGAAATCACTCAAATTCATGAAGAAGCTTAAATGTGCTTGGGACCCAAGGAGTTGACCTTGGAATGTGATGTAGAATCAAATATGCCTTCAAAAATGCATAGATCTATGATTTGCACTCCTAGATCTTGAATGTAGATACGTGTGATAACACTTGCAAAGAGGAGAGAGAAGGATGGATGAATGAATTGATCTTTTTCCTTGATTTGAGAATTCCTCTACTTGGCGATGGAGAGGTACCTGATAGACCCAATTCAAAACACCAAAAAAAATTACTTGTTCACTAGATCAAACAATCTAGACCTCTCAGGGAACTCTTCACTATGGACCCAACTTCCTTTTAAGACCCTTCACTAGGCTCCTTGCACAAAAGAGATATCAATACCTTACATGAATCATGCATAGGTATTTGAAGTGTTTATAATATTATAAAACTCAATTACATTCAATCCAAACTCTTCCCAAATCCAACTTGCATATGTGATAACATTTTCCATTCATACCTTAATGCACACTAAACCCTCAACTTATGGGTTATGCTACAACTCTTCACCATTGGTTATGGAGACTACCAAAATGATGTGAGGTAGCTTCAAAAGTCTGAATACAACATGATTTAACCATCCAAAAAAACCCAAAACACCAATTTGGTCAGATCGCCCTATTAGCCCTATTAGGTCTATTAGGCCTACTCAATGAATTTTTGGGACATAACTTTCCACTCCTTGACCACTGAGATAATATAAGGAGCTTTCCAACCACGGCCCTTTTAGGGAATTTAAAACATACTTCAAATTCAAGTTTAAATCTCACCAAATGATTGGTCAACTAGGCATGATCACTAGGGCCTAATAAGGATAATTAAGCCTAGTTCCAAAACAAGTACTCTTCAATTATTTCACCCAATCAAAATTCCACTTGGAATAGTTAAAAAAATATCTCCAAACCACCAAAACCATCACTTATCAATGCCTAAACCTCACAAATTTAGGCTTACAACTCAATTAGTCTTCAAATCCTTGTTACTTGGTTTGCCACATAGAGATGTCAGGCCCTAAATCACACATTTGACTGTGGAATCCTTAAGAGTTTTCTATGAAGCCTCAAAAATACTAAGGATAACCCTAAAATATATCATTTCACCAAGAATTAAATTTTCCTATCGGTGGAATGATGAGATAGGGTCATTTTTGTGTGAAAACCCTAGGCAGATAAGGTTTCAAATCTGTTTGCACTAAAACTCTTATATCTCATGCAAATATCAATGGGTTTTGATCAAACCAATGCAAAATAAAAGGTAATTCTCCTATCTACACATCCATATAGTTTTTTATCATCTTCCAATCCATACAAAGATGTACAACAAGACTGATTGCATAAAAATTGTGTAAAATATAGAAAAATCTTATTGATTCAATAGCAATTCTTCAACAATTGTCATGGTTTGACCACATGAGGCATAAATAGCTTTCTTACATCCATCCCAACTGAATTCAATTGACATTTAAACCATCTAACAATTGGGATGACTAGTTGTACGATTATGCAAAAGATGTTTGAGCAACTTTGAAAAAATTTGTAACTTTTGACATTAACCTATCAATTTGTCTCATATGACCCTATAACCTTGCTAAAATGCCAAATTTGGAGCCTTTGACCCTAATTTGACCACCTAGGTCCTAAATAGTTATAATGATCTATTGGAAATATAATTGGGAAATGTGATACTGAGAGGGGGGGGGGGTGAATCAGATATCACCTACTAAACCATTCTCATATAAATAAAACTTTTGCATAGCATCAACAATACTCAAACATAATAAAATTAACTAACAAACTAAACATCATCCATGAAAACATTCATAACACAAAGATTTTGGTTACCCAGAAACCCTTGAAAGGTAAAACTGGGGTGGGGATGACACCCACAAATCTTCACTATTGCAGTAATAAATTTGCCTGTTAGGGCTTACAAAAATTCATCAAAACTTGATCTACCCTGTGAGGGGTATGCCCTGTTAAAAGCTAAAAGACTTATACAGTCTACCTTGTAAAAGGATTTGAAACTTACAACAAAGTAAGCTCTCAGTTAAGAGATTACAAAAAGTTTGTTAAGACTACTCGGTTAAGAGATTTACCCTGATACACTAGCTAGAATGTCTCAGTACCTAATCTTTCAGTTTGCACTGTATGCAGATAACAGATCTTCTCTTTATTGTATTGTATTGATCTCATCTATCAGATTTATCTCTTTTCTATGCTTTCACTTCTTAGCTCGGTCACTAAACTCTATCTCTAAATACTTCTCTTCACTGAATCATACCTATCTGCTTCTACCCTTCACATTTGCTATCCCTTGCTACTATGTTTTAGGGTTTAGATCTTGACCTTATATAATCAACAAAACATCTTATTGATTCAATATCTACAGCTTGGATTAATTCCTTTTGCCAGTTAAGTCTTACTAATTTCTGATTGGCTCTAGGTATTACATAGGGATCAATGATTACTAAGTAGATGTGTAATTACCTCCGTAATTATCTCAATAAACAAAATACAAAACATGAGTGTTGGCCAAAAATGTTTACCTCGATCATTGTGCCAAAATAAACTCTTATGTCATTCTCTGGCTAACTTGGCAAATGTAGTTTTTGATACTCAGCATTCACTGTACTTGGCATATGTTGATAACTCTGGTGCTCAGTAATCATTGCATATAGGACTCGGCAAAACTAGACTCGGTATACTACAAAAATACATAGTGACCATAAGTTTACTCGACAATACTACTGCTCAATAAGTAAACATTACATAGCTCGACCTTTACATAATGACTCGGTCGCAGTGATGACCAACCATCATTGCCTAGATATATGACTAAGTGTGGGTCACTAATAGTCAACAAAACTATAGAGATCTACAATCTCCCCCTTTGACATTAGTGGCAAAAACACTTTGTCATGACATTACATCTCCCTTTACAAAAGTATGTAGTATAAGCAAAATACTCCCCTTGAGATATATATACATTCAAAAATGTTCAAAAATTTGGTTACCTCCCTCTTTGTCATGTCATGATTTTACTTCCCCCTTGATTTTGACACAACGAATGTCATCTGGAGTGGGGATCTCAAAATTCTTCTCCAGAAATGGTTTGTGCAGCATCATAACCATGTGTAGTGTAGTTTCCCATCCTCCAGTAGCAACAGTTAAAACTTCAAACTGCACTTCTAGCTCGGCAGCTAGATTGATTAGACTCTCGACAATAGATAGATTCAAATCCCTCTGAGTTAATTCCTTAGCCTTGACCAACTTTCTTTGTAATGCCTCTAGGTGAGGTGTTAAAATTATTTGCATAGAAAGTAGGTGAGATCTAATCTTTCTATCATTAGCCATCAGCTCGGCTATCTTTCCTTGAGTATGCATTATCTTGACATAATGGTTGGAACTGTGTTCTAGATCAACACTTAAAGACTGACTGGTGGATTTAAGTTCTTGCTGTAGTTGATCAATCAAATGTTGGTTCTCCTCAATGAACTATTCTATATTGCATAGTTTGGTGAGCAGAGAGTTTGCATTTATAATTACTTCTTTGGTCTCTGCTACCAAAGTAGAAAGTGTGACCTGTTTAACTACAATCTCAGCAGATACTTTCTCCAACATTTTGGTCTCAAACTTTCTTTTCGACCACTCAAACAATTTATCACTGGCACTACATGCATCATTATTTACCTTTTGGACAATATGTACAAGTTGTTCCAATATGGGAGCGGAACTATTTACATTTGATAACTCATAAACATCATTGAATATATCTTTGATTTCATACAGAACCTGTTTCTGCTAATGTTCTCTTCTCAATTCTTCTTGTCTACTTTTCCTAGACAATAAATCTTTCAATATTTGTATTTGCTCTTAGGATAAGTTATCAGTATCCCATTTAGGAATAGTAATAACTTCATCAATGGTTACCTCAGGTGAGAAGACTTCCATTTTCTGCTTGTGTGCCTTCTTCAGTGTGCTCCCACTTGGCATCTATACAAGAGCTTGTATTTCTTCTTGTTCTATAGGCTCCTATACCTTAGTAGCTTTGTATTTTCCTTATTTTCCTTCAGTTCCCTTATCCTGCACATGAGGACTAGTAGCTTTTTCTTTTGACTTCTCCTCTTTTTCCTAGTGGATCTCCTCGGTAGATGTGAGTTGAATAACTAGTGTCAGCTTCTCTAGTTCCTCGGTAGTACATGTACCAGCTAACAGATCAACTATAACAACTTCAGATTTGGTGGGGGTAGTGTTACCAATTAGTCTCACATCAATTGCCAGATAAGCTTTGACTTGTAAAAGTACCATGTTACTACCTAGAAAAGATGTGTCTTTAGCTGTCTCGGCCTGTATGTCTTCCTCGATTAATACTGGATTCTTAACTGATGTATCCTTTGTGATATCTACAATGTATACTTGAGGTTCCTTCTGAATTTCCTCTACCTTGGGAGCTTCTGTCTCCGGAATGGGTGATTCCATTACACTTTGTTTTGTTTCAGGCTCGGCATCCTTAGATGTACTAGCACCAATATCTCCATCTTTTTCAATCAACAATCCATACACTATCTTCCAAATCTTGACACTTTCCTATACTACATCCTCAACCTTTTATTGAAGGATTAGATAAGACCTAAGCTTAGGATCAAATTTGGCTCGGTATTTCTCCACATTGTTTGCTGATATTGTGACGCAAGGGCAGGGTAGATACAAGCATAATCAAGCAGAATTGAGTCCACTTGAATCCACAACAAGCCCTTGCTCAAAGTTACACAAAGGAAGCAATATAATATCACATGAAATCAATGGAAACACAATGGATATGAGATAATCAACTGGCAGCAACAATAGAGAATTATATTATTTCTTTCAACATGCCCGACTGTGAGGCCTTCCGGGTTTCAGCCTTATACAATGAGAATTATGAATTTAGAATTATAGCTTGCATCCTATCTTTTTTCTCCAATGATGTATCTTGATAATCCTTCCTATATCTCACCCATGATGCTCTACTACATCAATCAAGACCCCTTATATAGCTAGCTAAGCCACAGGCCGGCCAGTCAAGCATTTAATTACAATATAGGTCTAGTCTCAAGATTTAAACCAAAACTAATGCTAGAATGAATATAAATTGATGCACCTTAGGATTTAGGTCCTAAATTGACCCAAGAACATGAATTTAAGTGTGCAAGGTCCCATATGAGCACACAGAACTTTGCAAGAAGAAACACCACATGTTTCACCCAAAAACTGGCAGGAAATAGGTCCTAAGGAAAAATAGGCATAAATTTTTACTCATAATGAATTGGAGTTTGTGCTCTTGGGAAATGATATTACTTTAGGTCCACTTTAATTCCTTAAGTGTGCAAAATAAAATTCCTTATAGATCAAGGTCGCCAACCTGAACAATCAGGACCAAAACTGCAGTAACAGCTCAGACGTGAAAGCTGGCAGAAAATAGGTCTTGTGCCAAAAAGGCCATAACTTTTGACTCATAATGAATTGGAAGCTATTCTCTTGGGGAATGATATTAATTTAGGTCCCCTTGAAGCCCTTAAGTGCAAAAAATAATATTCCTTATGGATCAAGAGAACCAACATGAACAATCAGCACCAAAACTACAGGAAAGCAATGTTCCGACGGCAAGGAAAATAGTTGTAACTTTGAAACAGTCCATCCAAACTTGATGTGCTCATAGGAGAAGGTTCCAAAATAGTTCCCCAAAATTATGTAAGCTTCACACACCTTGTAACTATCAAATGCAAATATTATAAAGAAAACTATAGCAAACAGGTACAGAAATCAGAAAATGTTTTCGGTTGATGCAAGATTGCCAAAGACCCAAGATGCTCCTGCATCAGACACCTAGGGTAAATAAAGAAGTGATTTCCACATTAGGAAATACTCATACTCTAACCTAAATCATAAAGATCCAACTCAGCTTGTGTAATCCATGAACTGTCCTCAACTGGCTTGTCTTTCCACTGAACTAGATATTCGATGTAGTCTTTTCCTCTTGTACTCTTGCCAACTCTGCTATTCAAGATCTTTTCAATGTTGTCACTATTCTTGTTAGGATAGTCTGGATCATCTTCTATCTCATCATTTGATTCAAAGTACTCAAATATATCAGCAATGTTGAATATAGGTGATATATCCATGTCCTCTGGCAATTCTACTTCATAAGCATTTCCACTGTCAAACTTCTTTAGAATCTTACAAGGTCCAAACTTTTTCATTTTCAGCTTGTTGTAGGTACCAACTAGAAATCTATTCTTCTTCAAATGAATCATAACCTCATCTCCAACTTCAAAAGATTTATGTCTCCTTCTCTTATCTGCTCTTTATTTATATTTCAGATTATTGTCCTCCAAATTATTTTTAACTTCATCATGTAAAGTTCTCATGTATTCTGCAAAATGATCAGCTTCAGCACTTCTTCTGGTCTTAGTAGGTAAATCTCTCAGCTTTGTGGTTCCCTTAGGATTAAATTCATTAAAAATTTCAAATGGTGTCTTCTTAGTGCTTCTATTCACTAAATTATTATATGCAAACTCTTCTTGTGCCAAAATCAAATCCCAATTAGCAGGTTTCTCTCCAACTAAACATCTCAACAAGTTTCCCAAACTTCTGTTCACAACTTCAGTCTATCCATCTGTCTGAGGGTGAAATGTAGAATTAAACTTCAAATCAGTATTCATCTTCTTCCAAAGTGTCCTCCAAAAATAACCAGTAAAATTAGTATCTCTGTCTGAAACAATAGATTTAGGCAAACCATGCAATCTTACCACTTCCTTGAAGAATAATTCAACTACATGCAATGCATCAGATGTCTTCTTACAAGGTATGAAATGAGCCATCTTAGAAAATCTATCAACCACTACCAAAATAGAATCATTACCTCTCTGAGTTCTAGGCAATCCAAGAACAAAGTCCATACTCACATCTTCCCAAGGTCTATCAGGTACAGAAAAAGGTGTATACAATCCCAAATTCTGACTAGTTCCTTTTGTTGTTTGGCAAATTCTGCAACCTTTAACCATTCTCTGTACATCTCTATAAATCTATGGCCAAAAGTATCTTTCTGAATTCAAATTCACTGTCTTATCAATCCCAAAATGTCCAGCAAGTCCACCATTATGTTTCTCCTTCATTATGTTCTCTCTCATAGATCCTCTAGGTATGCACAACTGAACTCCTTTAAACAACATGCCTTCTTGAATGAAATAATTAGACCACTTATCACTCACTGTGTGTTCTTTACAAGCTTTCCAAGGCTCTGAAAAATCAATGTCAGCCTCATACAAATACTTCAAATCATCAAAACCAAGTACTTCAACTCTCATTTCTGTCAGCAAATTTCTTCTTCTGCTCAAGGCATCAGCAACCTTATTTGACTGTCCACTTTTATGCTTCAATGAAAAGGAAAAATTCTGCAAGAACTCAACCCACTTCATATGTCTCTGATTTAACTTATTCTGACTTCCCAAATACTGCAAAGCTTTATGGTCAGTATACAACACAAAATCTTTAGGCATCAAATAATGTCTCCACTTCTTCAAAGCTTGAACAATAGCATAGATTTCTTAGTCATAAACTAAATATTTTCTCTTAGCATCATTCAACTTTTCACTAAAGAAAGCTATAGGTTTTCCTTCTTGACTCAAAATAGTTCCAATTACACTACCACTAGCATCACATTCAACTTGAAAAACTTTATTAAAATCAGGCAAAGCAAGTGTAGGCAACTCTGCAATTCTTTGTTTCAATGTTTCAAAATGCCTTTGTGCTCCATGTGTCCATTTGAAATCCTTTTTATCTCCTCTCATAGTTTCAATCATTGCATTACAAATAGAACTAAAATTTTTGATGAACTTCCTATAAAAACTTGCCAATCCATGAAATGATCTTACCTCTCCAACATTCTCTGGTGTAGGCCAATCAAGTATAGCTCTCATTTTCTCAAGATCCATCTTTAATCCATCAGCTGAAATTACAAAACCAAGGTACACAATATCTTCTTTCATAAATGAACATTTCTTCAAATTAATCAGCAACTTTTCTTCCTTCAATCTCTGCAATACTTGTCTGATATGTTCAAGATGTTCCTCCTTACTCTTACTGAATATCAAAATGCCATCAAGATATACAATCACAAACTTACCCAAGAATCTTTTCAAAACTTCATTCATCAGCCTCATAAAAGTACTAGGTGCATTAGTCAAACCAAAAGGCATAACCAACCATTCATACAAACCTTCAGTAGTCTTAAAAGCAATTTTCCATTCATCCCCTTCTCTGATCCTTATCTGATGATATCCACTTTTCAAATCAATCTTTGTGAAATACTTTGCTCCACTTAAACTGTCTATTATGTCATCCATCCTAGGAAAAGGAAATATGTACTTTACTATTATCTTGTTTATAGCTCTAGAATTAGTGCACATTCTCCATTCTCCATTCTTTTTAGGTGCTAATACAGCAGGTATTGCGCAAGGACTCAGACTTTCCCTAATCAAACCTCTTTCAAGCAATTCTTGCACTTGTCTATTCAATTCAGTCTTTTCATCAGGTGTCAACCTATGTGGTGCTTTATTAGGTAAACTAGCTCCAGGTATCAAATCCATACAATGACTTATACTTCTCATAGGTGGTAAACCATCAGGTACATTATCAGAAATGATGTCATAAAATTCATTCAGTAAAGGCTTAACTTCAGGTGCATGTTCTAACTCATCTTATTTCTCAGTCTTTCTTGGAATAAAAGCAAAGCAAACATTCTGTTCTTTCATTTCTCTTGCAAACTTTTTACCATCAACCAAACATACTCTGACTGTGGTATAGTGACTTTCATTAAACTTATCTATCAAAGGCAACAACACTTGTTTCTTTCCATCCATCCAAATAGTATATTGATTCAATCTACCATCATGCAAAGCTTTCCTATCATACTACCAAGGTCTACCCAAAAGAATATGACAACAATCCATAGGCATAATATCACACAAGACTTCATCATGATAATTCCCAATTTTGAATTTAACAAGGCATTGTTCACTTACAAGTAGTTTATGCTCCTTCTAGATCCAAGCAATATGGTAAGGCTTAGGATGTTTTAATCATTGCAACTGCAATTTGCTAACCAGCTCTTCAGATGCCAAATTATCAAAACTTCCACTATCAATGATTACCTTGCAACATTTATCAACGATCTTACATTTGGTTCTGAACAAACTTTTCCTCAAAACAGGTTCCTCATCAGCTTCTTCATTCCACAAGATCCTTCTTATCATCAAGTTCTCAACATGTTCAGGTTCATTAGACATTTCCTCAACTTCTTCACAAGCCAAATTATTTCTACCATTACCTCCAGTCTTCTTTCCAGAGTTAGTACATGCAAAAGCTCTATGTCCTTCTTCACCACATTTGTAACAAGTACCTTTAAACCAAGATTTCTCTTCCCTTCTACCATTATTGTTATTCCTAGAGTAACCAATATAGCTACCTCTAGAGTAATTACCTCTTTTAGTAGGCTCATCTTTCCATCCTTTATCTTGCACTGAATTTTCAGATCTACTACTTTCTCCATTAGATCTACCTCTACTTCTCTGAAATCTGCCACCTCTTCCTCTTTGTCTTTGATCATGTCTTTTTGTCAATCTTTCTTCAGCCTTCAAAGCAAATTGGTATGCTTCTTCCACACTATCAATCTTCACATAACTAATCTCATCTTGAATAGATGTCCTTAGGCCATTCAGATATCTAGCCACCTTCTCAACTTCATCATCCACATGTCCAGATCTGATATCCAATTTGTAAAATTCCTCAGTATATTCTTTCACACTCATGTCCTTTTGTCTCAGATTTTTCATCTTTCTCATCAGACTAACTTGGTAATCAGCTGGAAGAAACTTCTTCTTCATCTTTCCAAGCATCTTCATCCATGTTTTGATCTTTTCTTTTCCTCTCTTCTATCTCTCAGTTTGCAAATGATCCCACCAAAGAGATGCATGCCCTTTCAACTTTGCGACTACTATCTTAACCTTCTTATTATCAGGAGTACCTTCATACTCAAAGTATTTATCCATCTCAGAGATCCAATCCAAAAGTGTATCGGTCTCAATTCTTCCATCATAGCAAGCAACTTCAACTACAGGTCTGGAGTTAGCCTTAGACAAAACTCTCAAAAGTCTTTCCTCATCTTGTTCAACTTCAGGTTCAACATTAGGTGTTGCTTCTTCTTCTTCATCACTAACATCTTCAAGATGTGCTCCTCTTCTCTGGGCTATCTCTACAGCTTCAAGCCTAGTTGCAATTTGCCTCAACATATCCATGATAACATTATCATTTCCTCTACCATGAACCATCTTGACAATCAGGTTCCAACAAGATCGTAACCTTCTGCAAGTTATAGGTCAGATCTTAGATCTACCACCCTACAACCAAATCCAATAAGGTTCTCCACGATCCAATCCATAAGAAAGAACTCACTCTGATACCACTTGACCCAGGGGCAGGGTAGATACAAGCATAATCAAGCAGAATTGAGTCCACTTGAATCCACAACAAGCCCTTGCTAAAAGTTACACAAAGGAAGCAATATAATATCACATGAAATCAATGGAAACACAATAGATATGAGACAATCAACTGGCAGCAACAACAAAGAATTATATAATTTCTTTCAACATGCCCGGCTATGAGGCCTTCCGGGTTTCGACCTTATACAATGAGAATTATGAATTTAGAATTATAGCTTGCATCCTATCTTTTTTATCCAATGATGTATCTTGATAATCCTTCCTATATTTCACCCATGATGCTCTACTACATCAATCTAGACCCCTTATATAGCCAGCTAAGCCATAGGTCGGCCAGTCAGGCATTTAATTACAATATAGGTCCAGTCTCAAGATTTAAACCAAAACTAATGCTAGAATGAATATAAATTGATGCTGATGTAGGAGCATCCTGGGTGTAAGAGAAATCTTGCATCACCAAAAAATAATATTTCTATTTTTATATTCAATAAGGGCTATTTTATGCAGAGCTGCTATTTATGGAAAGTTACTATTTTTGGTAATTTTTGTATATGCTCGGAATGATCTAATTTCTTTCTTAGAGGTTCATTTTGGTCATATAAGTCTACCAGTAAAATTTCATTGCCAGATCAAGTGTATATTGGAAGATATTGAAGATTTTCGGTATTGGCAGCAGGGTACAGAAACTTTGAACTCAGTTTTGAAGGCTTTAGAGGCCCCGGATGAGGTCAAAAATTTGGGTGATAGATGCTTGCGCCAATCAAACCTGTAGAGCGCTTCGTGGCATTTCTGAAATGGGGTTATAATAGTCGATCGGGTCAACTGGTGATGACTTATGGTCTTCGGAAGTTGGGCCACCTGAATTGGTGGAAAATAATTTTCTTCAAAATTTCTGTTCGGGTTTCAAAGGTTATCTTGAGCCGACTATGATGTAATAAAAAGTAAAATAAAATAATTCTAAGTTTGCTCAACCTTATTGGCTAAAATTCTGGAACCTTCCCAGAAGGTGGAAAATTGCCTATATAAGGAAGGCTATATTATTGTCTTAGGTAGTTCAGAATAGTTCTGGGTAGTAGATTTGGGCAATAATTCGAGGCTTTATCCTACAGAATATTGTAAGGGAATGCCCATGTGGCTTTGCATATTGTAATTCTGAAAGTTTATAATTTCACATTTGTGGAGATAATAAGAAGTCAATTTTATGTTCTTGCATATTGTTGTGGTTTCTCTGTTTCTGTTATGTGTTTGTGGTATTAAGGGGAGCACCCTTCATCAAGTGGTATCAGAGCAGGTTTTCTTGATTGTGTAAACAGATCACCGACTGTGAGGCCGTTTGCACCAGGACTGTGGTTAGGGTTTCAGTGCGCATCGCGAAAATGCCTCGACGAAGAGAATGTGGCGGAAGAGCTGGTGCTGTGACACCTGAGGTTAGAGAGCTGCAGAGACAAGTGCGAGCATTGCAATAGGAGATTCGCAGAGGAATGAATCTTAATGTCAAAGATGAAAGTGAGGATGAAGCCGAAGAAGAATATCAAGAAGGAGAAGTTGAAATTGTGAACCAGGAGGAAGAAAGACTTTTTCGGGCGATTTTCAAGATTGGAAAAAGACCTAAGATTGAGGTTCCTACATTTTCTGGAAATCTTAACCCAGAGGAATTGATCGACTGGATCAATGAATGTGAGGAATATTTTGAGTATGAAGATGTTGAGGATCCTGATAGGGTCAAATTTGCGAAGGCCAGATTGAAAGGTCATGCGAAGATATGGTGGCAAGAGATTCAGTTGGAGCGAAATAGAAGGGGAAAGGAGAAAATCACGAGATGGGATCGGATGGTGGATAAATTGAAGGGACAGTTCATTTTTGTTGATTATGAGCTTGACCTACTGAAGAAAATGCAGAGTTTGAAGCAAGTAGGAAGATCTGTTCAGGAGTATACAGAGGAGTTCTATCGACTTCTCATCAGAACAGGCCATGCAGAAGCTGATAAGGAGAAAGTTGCCCGATACCTTAATGGGTTAAGGCCAAGCATTTAGGAGGAGCTGAATCTGGTTCGAATGAACAGTATTGAAGAGGCATACCAGTCTGCCCTAAAAGTAGAGGAAAAGCTCAACAAAAAGTTTGAGAGCAGACAAAACGGAAGAGGCCGCGGTGGATGATCTGGAGGACGGTCATATGGTGGCCGAAATGAAGATCCGAAAAAGAAGGATGAGGCCAGTAGCAATCAAAATCAGCGAAGAAATAGTTCCAATCGCTTCCATGATCAGAATAATAGAGATCAAAGAGGAAAAGGAAGAGGACAAGGATCTGGAAGAGGTGGCTTCTGTGGAACCTGTTTTCACTGTGGAGAAGAAGGTCATAGGGCATTTGAATTTCCTCAGTGCCAAGGCAGAACAGACAGGAGAAATGAAAGCCAGGCCAGAGTTGCACATGTCGATGAAGATGCCAGATCATCAAATTCTGAAGATGCTGAAAGAGGAGAAATGTTGATTAACAGAAGAGTCCTGTTGAGTGGTGAGAATGAACCTGAGCAAAGGAGGAGCCTGTTTCGCACCAGGTGCAAGTGTGAAGGTAAATGTTGTGATGTGATTATTGATAGTGGAAGCACTGACAATTTGGTGTCAGAAGAGATGGTGACAAAGTTGAAGCTCAAGAGATAGAAACACCCACATCCATATCGGATTGCCTGGGTACAGGATGACCACAAGGTCATGGTCAATGAACAATGCCTGGTGAAGTTCAAGGTTGGCGAATACCAAGATGAGGTATTGTGTGATATCATATCTATGGATGCATGTCATATGTTGTTGGGAAGACCATGGCAGTTTGACAGATGTGCTGTACATGATGGCCGTGCGAATACCTATTCCCTGACAAAGGATGGAGTGCGACATAAGCTAAAACCATTGAAGGAGACTGAAGAAAAGGTATGTGGTAATGCAAGGATAACTTTTGTTGATGTAAGAAATTTCCTAGATGGTATGAGGCATGAGCATGTATGTTTTGCTTTAATTCTAAAAGCTGGTAAAGAGGAAGTAGAAGATGTTCCTGTAGAAGTTGCAAATTTGTTGAATGAGTTTCAGGATATTGTATCTGATAACGTGCCTGATGGATTACCAGCAGTCAGGAAGATCAGTCATCAGATGGACTTGATCCCAAGAGCAAGTTTTTCGAACAAGGCAGCACACAGAATGACACCTGCAAAAAGTGAGGAGTTGAACAGACAAGTACATGAGTTGTTACAGAAAGGATTAATCCGTGAGAGTCTGAGTCCCTGTGCTGTACCAGCAGTATTAGCACCAAAGAAGAATGGAGAATGGAGGATGTGTATAGATTCTAAGGCAATAAACAAGATCACAATCAAGTACAGGTTTTCATTGCCACGAATGGATGATATTATGGACTGTTTGAGTGGAGCTGTGTATTTCTCAAAGATAGATCTGAAGAGTGGATATCATCAGATTCAGATCAGATAAAGAGATTAATGGAAGACTGCCTTCAAGACAAAGGAAGGACTGTATGAGTGGTTAGTCATGTCTTTTGGGCTAACCAATGCACCGAGCACTTTCATGCGGCTCATGAACGAGGTCCTGAAAATTTTTTTGGGTAAGTTTGTCATTGTTTACCTAGATGATATTCTGATCTTTAGTAAGACATTGGAGGAGCATATGATGCATATTCATATGGTATTTGAGAAGCTGAGAAAAGAGAAATTATTGATTAATTTGAAGAAGTGCAGTTTTGTGAAGAAAGAGTTAGTGTATTTGGGATTTGTAGTTTCAGCAGAAGGTCTAAAAATGGACTCAGAGAAGGTACAGGCTATCCTTGAATGGCCTACTCCAAGGAGTGCTACCGAGGTAAGATCTTTTCATGGTTTGGCTAGCTTTTACAGAAAGTTTATCAGAAATTTTAGCAGTATTTTTGGACCCTTGACTGAAACAATGAGAGGGGATAGAAAAGAGTTTAAGTGGACTAATGGGGCAGAAAAGAGTTTTCAATTGTTGAAACAAAAAGTTACAGAACAACCAGTTTTAGCACTTCCAGATTTTAATAAGGTGTTTCAAGTAGATTGTGATACTAGTGGTACTGCAATAGGAGCTGTTATGAGCCAAGAAGGTAAACCTGTTGCTTATTTCAGTGAGAAGTTAAATGATGCCAAGAGGAAATATTCTGTTTATGATCAGGAATTTTATGTTATAGTTCAGAAATTAAAAAAGTGGAGACATTATCTGCTTCCTAAGGAGTTTGTTTTGTATACTGATCATCAAGCTTTGCAATATTTGAATAGTCAAGGAAAATTGAATCAAAGGCATTTGAAATGGGTTGAGTTTTTGCAGAGGTATACATTTTTTTTGAAACACAGGAGTGGAAAGTCTAATAGGGTTGCAGATGCTCTTAGCAGAAGGCAACTATTGCTGACAGAAATACAGATTGAAGTGGTTGGGTTCAAGGAACTCAAGAATTTGTATCCAGAGGATCCTGATTTTGGTGAAGCTTGGAAAGCTTGTACAGAACCTGTTACCCTAGACAGGATGAAATGGCTAGATTTCATCATCCAAGACGATATGCTATTCAAAAGGAGTCAGTTGTACATTCCACGAAGTTCTATGAGGGAGAATCTCATCAAGGAGAAGCATAGCGGAGGATTGGCTGGACATTTTGGTCGTGCCAAAACCCTTTCTTTGGTTAGTGAAAATTATTATTGGCCACAGTTGCAGCAAGATGTGAATAAGTTTGTACAGAGTTGTAGAGTATGTCAGATGATGAAAGGAATGAAGTAGAATACAGGGTTGTATCAGCCATTCCCTGTACCAGAGAAGCCTTGGGAGGATATCAGCATGGACTTTGTTCTTGGTTTACCGAGAACTTAGCGGGGACATGATTCAATTTTTGTAGTGGTTGACAGATTTTCAAAGATGGCACATTTCATTCCCTGCAAGAAGACTAATGATGCTGTTCATGTAGCAGAATTATTTTTCAAAGAAGTGGTGAGACTACATGGTTTGCCAAAGACCATAGTTTCAGATCGGGACACTAAGTTTGTTGGATATTTTTAGGGTACATTGTGGAAGAAGTTGAAGACAGATTTAGAGTTCAGTTCATCACATCATCCAAAGACTGATGGACAGACAGAGGTGGTGAATAGGAGTTTGGGAAATTTGCTGAGATGTTTGGTTGGAGATAAGCCAGCAGGATGGGATTTGATTTTACCACAGGCCAAATTTGCATACAATAATTCTGTCAACAGGAGCACTGGTAAATCACCATTCCAGATTGTATATGGAAGTAGTCCGAGAAATGCATCTCAATTGAGGAAGATAGATAAAGGAGAAATAAGTAGTGCTGAAGCTGAAGATTTTGCAGAACACTTGAAGAACATCCATGGGGAGGTGAGGAAGCATATTACCAATATGAATGCACAGTATAAGGCTAAGGCAGATGAGAAAAGGAGGTATAAAGAATTTTAGGTTGGTGATAAAGTCATGGTTCATTTGCGGAAGGAGCAGTTTCTAGTTGATACATATAACAAGCTGAAAATGAAGAAGTTTGGACCATGTAAGATACTGAAGAAACATGATTCAGGAAATGCATATGAGGTAGAATTACCTACTGAGCTAAATATTTTACCAGTGTTTAACATTTCAGATCTGACAGAGTATCATGAAGGAGGTGTTGAAGATGCGATCACAACAACATAGTAGAGTATTCCAGCAACTAGTTCAGATACTAAAGAGATCGAAGATATACTAGACAGTCGTGTTGGCAACAGCACAAAGAACAGGACATATGAAGAATATTTGGTCAAGTGGAAAGGATGACCTGTTGAAGATTCATCATGACTGACAAAGGAGGAGGTTAGCCGTCTTGGTTTTCCTCTGCACACCTGAGTCGTGACAGGGTCACTTCTCAAATTACCCTGGGTGTCTGATGCAGGAGCATCCTGGGTGTAAGAGCAATCTTGCATCACCAAAAAAAAATATTTCTATTTTTATATTCAATAAGGGCTATTTTGTGTAGAGCTGCTATTTATGAAAAGTTACTATTTTTGGTAATTTTTGTATGTGCTCGGAATGATCTGATTTCTTTCTTGGAGGTTCATTTTGGTCATATAAGTCTGCCAGTAAAGTTTTATTGCCAGATCAAATGTATATTAGAAAATATTAAAGATTTTCAGTATTGGCAGCAGGGTACAAAAATTTTGAACTCAGTTTTGAAGGCTTTAAAGGCCCTAGATGAGATCAAAAATTTGGGTGATGGGCACTTGCGCCAATCAAGTCTATAGAGCGCTTCGTGGCGTTTCTGAAATGGGGTTATAATAGCTGATCGGGTCAACTGGTGATGACTTATGGTCTTCGGAAGTTGGGCCACCTGAATTGGCGGAAAATAATTTTCTTCAAAATTTCTGTTCGGGTTTCAAAGGTTATCTTGAGCCGACTATGATGTAATAAAAAGTAAAATAAAATAATTATAAGTTTGCTCGGCCTTATTGGCTAAAATTCTAGAACCTTCCTAGGCGGTGGAAAATTGCCTATATAAGGAAGGCTATATTATTGTCTTAGGCAGTTCAGAATAGTTCTGGGTAGTAGATCTGGGCAATAATTCAAGGCTTTGTCCTACAAAATATTGTAAGGGAATGCACATGTGGCTTTGCATATTGTAATTTTAAAAGTTTGTAATTCCACATTTGTGGAGATAATAAGAAGCCAATTTTCTGTTCTTGCATATTGTTGTGGTTTCTCTATTTCTGTTATGTGTTTGTGGTATTAAGGGGAGCACCCTTCATCAAGTGGTATCAGAGTAACTTTTCTTGATTGTGTAAACAGATCGCCGATTGTGAGGCAGTTTGCACCAGGACCGTGCTTAGGGTTTCAGCGCGTATCACAAAAATGCCTCCACGAAAAGAACGTGGCGGAAGAGCTGGTGCTGTGACACCTGAGGTTAGAGAGCTGCAGAGATAATTGCAAGCATTGCAAGAAGAGATTCGCAGAGGAATGAATCTTAATGTCAGAGACAAAAGTGAGGATGAAGCCGAAGAAGAATATCAAGAAGGAGAAGTTGAAATTGTGAACCAGGAGGTAGAAAGACTTTTTCGGGCAATTTTCAAGATTGGGAAAAGACCTAAGATTGAGGTTCCTACATTTTTTGGAAATCTTAACCCAGAGGAATTGATCGACTGGATTAATGAATGTGAAGAATATTTTGAGTATGAAGATGTTGAGGATCCTGATAGGGTCAAATTTGCGAAGGCCAGACTGAAAGGTCATGCGAAGATATGGTGGCAAGAGATTCAGTTGGAGCGAAATAGAAGGGGAAAGGAGAAAATCACGAAATGGGATCGGATGGTGGATAAATTGAAGGGACAATTCATTTTTGTTGATTATGAGCTTGACCTACTGAAGAAAATGTAGAGTTTGAAGCAAGTAGGAAGATCTGTTCAGGAGTATACAGAGGAGTTCTATCGACTTCTCATCAGAACAGGCCATGCAGAAGCTGATAAGGAGAAAGTTGCCTGATACCTTAATGGGTTAAGGCCAAGCATTCAAGAGGAGCTGAATCTGGTTCGAATGAACAATATTGAAGAGGCATACTAGTTTGCCCTAAAAGTAGAGGAAAAACTAAACAAAAAGTTTGAGAGCAGACAAAATGGAAGAGGCCGCAGTGGACGGTCTGGAGGACAGTCATATGGTGGCCGAAATGAAGATCTGAAAAAGAAGGATGAGGCCAGTAGCAGTCAAAATCAGCGAGGAAATAGTTCCAATCGCTTCCAGGATCAGAATAATAGAGATCAAAGAGGAAGAGGAAGAGGACAAGGATCTAGAAGAGGTGGCTTCCGTGGAACATGTTTTCACTGTGGAGAAGAAGGTCATAGGGTATTTGAATGTCCTCAGCACCAAGGCAGAATAGACAGGAGAAATGAAGGTCAGACCAGAATTGCACATGTAGATGAAGATGCCAGATCATCAAATTCTGAAGATGCTAAAAGAGGAGAAACATTGATTAACAGAAGAGTCCTGTTGAGTGGTGAGAATGAACCTAAGCAAAGGAGGAGCCTGTTTCGCACCAGGTGCAAGTGTGAAGGTAAATGTTGTGATGTGATTATTGATAGTGGAAGCACTGACAATTTGGTGTCAGAAGAGATGGTGACAAAGTTGAAGCTCAAGAGATAGAAACACCCACATCCATATCGGATTGCCTGGGTACAGGATGACCACAAGGTCATGGTCAATGAACAATGCCTGGTGAAGTTCAAGGTTGGCCCAAGATGAGGTATTGTGTGATATCATATCTATGCATGCATGTCATATGTTGTTGGGAAGACCATGGCAGTTTGACAGATGTGCTGTACATGATGGCCGTGCGAATACCTATTTCCTGACAAAGGATGGAGTGCGACATAAGCTAAAACCATTGAAGAAGACTGAAGAAAAGATATGTGATAATGCAAGGATAACTTTTGTTGATGGAAGAAATTTCCTAGATGGTATGAGACATGAGCATGTATGTTTTGCTTTAATTCCAAAAGCTGGTAAAGAGGAAGTAGAAGATGTTCCTGTAGAAGTTGCAGATTTGTTGAATAAGTTTTAGGATATTGTATCTGATAATGTGCCTAATGGATTACCACCAGTCAGAAAGATCAGTCATCAGATGGACTTGATCCCATGAGCGATTTTGCCGAACAAGGCATCACACAGAATGACACCTGCAGAAAGTGAGGAGTTGAACAAACAAGTACATGAGTTGTTACAGAAAGAATTGATCCGTGAGAGTTTGAGTCCCTGTGCTGTACCAGCGGTATTAGCACCAAAGAAGAATGGAGAATGGAGGATGTGTACAGATTCAAGGGCAATAAACAAGATCATAATCAAGTACAGGTTTCCATTGCCATGAATGGATGATATTATGGACTGTTTGAGTGGAGCTGTGTATTTCTCAAAGATAGATCTGAAGAGTGGATATCATCAGATTCAGATTAGAGAAGGAAATGAATGGAAGACTACCTTCAAGACAAAGGAAGGACTGTATGAGTGGTTAGTCATGCCTTTTGGGCTAACCAATGCACCGAGCACTTTCATGCGGCTCATGAATGAGGTCTTGAAATTTTTTTGGGTAAGTTTGTCATTGTTTACCTAGATGATATTTTGATCTTTAGTAAGACATTGGAGGAGCATATGATGCATATTCGTATGGCATTTGAGAAGCTGAGAGAAGAGAAATTATTCATTAATTTGAAGAAGTGCAGTTTTGTGAAGAAAAAGTTAGTGTATTTGGGATTTGTAGTTTCAGCAGAAGGTCTAAAAATGGACCTAGAGAAGGTACAAGCTATCCTTGAATGGCCTAATCCAAGGAGTGCTACCGAGGTAAGATCTTTTCATGGTTTGGCTAGCTTTTACAGAAAGTTTATCAAAAATTTTAGCAGTATTTTTGGACCCTTGACTGAAACAATGAGAGGGGATAGAAAAGAGTTTAAGTGGACTAATGGGGCAAAAAAGAGTTTTCAATTGTTGAAACAAAAAGTTATAGAACAACCAGTTTTAGCACTTCTAGATTTTAATAAGGTGTTTCAAGTAGATTGTGATGCTAGTGGTACTGCAATAGGAGCTGTTATGAGCCAAGAAGATAAACCTGTTGCTTATTTCAGTGAGAAGTTAAATGATACCAAGAGGAAATATTCTGTTTATGATCAAAAATTTTATGCTATAGTTCAGGCATTAAAGAAGTGGAGACATTATCTGCTTCCTAAGGAGTTTGTTTTGTATACTGATCATCAAGCTTTGCAATATTTGAATAGTCAAGGAAAATTGAATCAAAGACATTTGAAATGGGTTGAATTTTTGCAAATTTATACATTTGTTTTGAAACACAGGAGTGGATAGTCTAATAAGGTTGTAGATGCTCTTAGTAGAAGGCAACTATTGCTGACAGAAATGCAGATTGAAGTGGTTGGGTTCAAGGAACTCAAGAATTTGTATCCAGAGGATCTTGATTTTGGTGAAGCTTGGAAAGCTTATACAGAAACTGTTACCCTAGACAGGACGAAATGGCTAGATTTCATCATCCAGGATGATATGCTATTCAAAGGGAGTCAGCTGTGCATTCCATGAAGTTCTATGAGGGAGAATCTCATCAAGGAGAAGCATAGCGGAGGATTGGCTGGACATTTTGGTCATGCCAAAACCCTTTCTTTGGTTAGTGAGAATTATTATTGGCCACAGTTGCAGCAAGATGTGAAGAAGTTTGTACAGAGTTGCAGAGTATGTCAGATGGTGAAAGGAATGAAGCAGAATACAGGGTTGTATCAGCCATTCCCTGTACTAGAGAAGCCTTGGGAGGATATCAGCATGGACTTTGTTCTTGGTTTACCGAGAACTTAGCGGGGACATGATTCAATTTTTGTAGTGGTTGACAGATTTTCAAAGATGACACATTTCATTCCCTGCAAGAAGACTAATGATGCTGTTCATGTAGCAGAATTGTTTTTCAAAGAAGTGGTGAGACTACATGGTTTGCCAAAGACCATAGTTTCAGATCAGGACACTAAGTTTGTTAGATATTTTTAATGTATATTGTGGAAGAAGTTGAAGACAGATTTGAAGTTCAGTTCATCACATCATCCATAGACTGATGGACAGACAGAGGTGGTGAATAGGAGTTTGGGAAATTTGCTGAGATGTTTGGTTGGAGATAAGCCAGCAGGATGAGATTTGATTTTACTACAAGCTGAATTTGCATACAATAATTCTGTCAACAGGAGCACTGGTAAATCACCAATCCAGATTGTATATGGAAGTAGTCCGAGAAATGCATCTCAATTGAGGAAGATAGATAAAGGAGAAATAAGTAGTGCTGAAGCTGAAGATTTTGCAGAACACTTGAAGAACATCCATGGGGAGGTGAGGAAGCATATTACCAAGATGAATGTACAGTATAAGGCTAAGGCAGATGTGAAAAGGAGGTATAAGGAATTTCAGGTTGGTGATGAAGTCATGGTTCATTTACGGAAGGAGCAGTTTCCAGTTGGTACATATAACAAGCTGAAAATGAAGAAGTTTGGACCATGTAAGATACTGAAGAAACATGATTCAGGAAATGCATATGAGGTAGAATTGCCTACTGAGCTAAATATTTCACCAGTGTTTAACATTTCAGATCTGACAGAGTATCATGAAGGAAGTGTTGAAGATGCGATCACAGCAGAACAGTGGAGTACTCCAGCAACTAGTTCAGACACTAAGGAGATCGAAGATATACTGGACAGTCGTGTTGGCAGCAGGACAAAGAACAGGACATATGAAGAATATCTGGTCAAGTGGAAAGGACGACCTGTTGAAGATTCATCATGGCTGACAAAGGAGGAGGTTAGCCGTCTTGGTTTTCCTCTGCACACCTGAGTCGTGACAGGGTCACTTCTCAAATTACCCTGGGTGTCTGATGCAGGAGCATCCTGGGTGTAAGAGCAATCTTGCATCACCAAAAAAAAATATTTCTATTTTTATATTCAATAAGGGTTATTTTGTGCAGAGCTGCTATTTATGAAAAGTTACTATTTTTGGTAATTTTTGTATGTGCTCGGAATGATCTAATTTCTTTCTTGGAGGTTCATTTTGGTCATATAAGTCTACCAGTAAAGTTTCATTGCCAGATCAAGTGTATATTGGAATATATTGAAGATTTTCGGTATTGGCAGTAGGGTACAGAAACTTTGAACTCAGTTTTGAAAGCTTTAGAGGCCCCAGATGAGGTCAAAAATTTGGGTAATAGGCACTTGCGCCAATCAAGCCTGTAGAGCGCTTCGTGGCGTTTCCGAAATGGGGTTATAATAGCCGATCGGGTCAACTGGTGATGACTTATGGTCTTCGGAAGTTGGGCCACCTAAATTTGTGAAAAATAATTTTCTTCAAAATTTTTGTTCGGGTTTCAAAGGTTATCTTGAGCCGACTATGATGTAATAAAAAGTAAAATAAAATAATTCTAAGTTTGGTCGGCCTTATTGGCTAAAATTCTGGAACCTTCCCAGGCGGTGGAAAATTGCCTATATAAGGAAGGCTATATTATTGTCTTAGGCAGTTCAGAATAGTTCTAGGTAGTAGATCTGGGCAATAATTCGAGGCTTTGTCCTACAGAATATTGTAAGGGAATGCCCATGTGGCTTTGCATATTGTAATTCTAAAAGTTTGTAATTCCACATTTGTGGAGATAATAAGAAGCCAATTTTTTGTTCTTGCATATTGTTGTGGTTTCTCTATTTCTGTTATGTGTTTGTGGTATTAAGGGGAGCACCCTTCATCAGATGCACCTTAGGATTTAGGTCCTATCTTGACCCAAGAACATTCCTTTAAGTGCGCAAGGTCCCATATGAGCACACAGAACTTTGCAAGAAGAAACACCACACGTTTCACCCAAAAACTGGCAGGAAATAGGTCCTGAGGAAAAATAGGCATAACTTTTTACTCATAATGAATTGGAGTTTGCACTCTTGGGAAATGATATTAATTTAGGTCCAATTTAAGTCCTTAAGTGTGCAAAATAAAATTCCTTATAGATCAAGGTCTCCAACATGAACAATCAGCACCAAAACTGCAGTAACAACGCAGACGTGAAAGCTGGCAGAAAATAGGTCCTGTGCCAAAAAGGTCATAACTTTTGACTTATAATTAATTAGAAGCTGTCCTCTTGGGGAATGATATTAATTTAGGTCCCTTTGAATCCCTTAAGTGAGAAAAATAAGATTCCTTATGGATTAAGAGAACCAACATGAACAATCAGCACCAAAACTACAGGAAAGCATTGTTCCAACGGCAAGGAAAATAGTTGTAACTTTGAAACAGTCCATCCAAAATTGATGTGCTCATAGGAGAAGGTCCCAAATAGGTCCCAAACATGATGTAAGCTTCACACACCATGAAAATATCAAATTCAAATATTATAAAGAAAACTATAGCAAACAGGTACAGAAATCAGAAAATGTTTTTGGTTGATGCAAGATTGCCAAAGACCCAAGATGCTCCTGCATCATATTGGCAGGGGTGAGGCTTGACTCCACTTGTGCTAAAGTGCTCTCCCTTATTTTTTTTCATTATTAAGGGCATATTCCCATTTTTGTGAAAACCTATTGCTCAGCTCCTTGGGGATTCGATTCTCCAACTGAATAGGTAATATCTTGAAAGTGTAGAGCATTTCAAGAATAGCATCTTCAACTTTTTCCTTCTCTCCTATACTCCAACTTCAAAACTCTAATTCTTTCAAGTCATCCACTCCTAAAAATTGTGTGATATTGTGGCATATTTCATCCATAGTAGATTTAACATCTTGTAGTGCAATCTTCTTCTTCACCTCTTCATCACTTTTAGTTTCCTCATCATCTTCTTGTACCAATACAAGTTTCCTTCTAGGCCTTTTGTTTCCCTTACTCGGCACTGCCTTAGGTTGTGAAGGTTTTCACTTACTGGATGTAGGGGATACCGTAGGAGTTTTAGTAGTTGCCCCCCTTATTCTAGGCCTCAGCACAAGTGTCAAAGACACTTTAGGTTTCAGTATTCTTTTCTTGGTTGGGGGCTCGACAATTATTGGTTTCTTTCCTTTCTTCTCTTCTACTTGAGTTTCCTCTTCTTCTTCTTCACTATCACTAGATTCACTTGGCTCATCTTCTCCTAAACCTTGGGTTAGTTCAAGTGCAGTATCCTTGTCTGATTCTTTCCCATATTTCTCCACATTCATTACTATCTTCTTTCTCTTCCTCTCTAAGGTTACAGTTGTTAAACCCAAAGAGATTTTTGATTTGGCTTCTTCATATGTCCCAAAGTAGGGTGCCTTGCTATCAATTTCTTTAGCTAAGAGGGTTGTGATGACAGCAGTAGCTTCATCTATATTAATTTCATAGGGTAGTGGCATGAGCCATGAAACCCTAGGAAGGACTTCTTGTGCATATGTGAAATCTATGTCAACTAGAAAGCATATATCATTACTGTACTTCTCAAATAATGACATAGGGATTTTGCTCCTCTTCCTCATTTTCTTCTTAAACTCAATAAAATAATTATCCATTACTCCATTAAAACTATCTCCTATCTGACCTATGAACTCACTGATTTGCATAGTAATGGGTTTCTTCTTATCCCATATCACACCTCCATGAGTAGGAAAACTCTTCTTTACATAAAAGAATAGACAGATTAGCAAAGAGCCAAACTTACACATTGAGTTCTTTGCAGTCTGGATTGAGTTGAGGTTCTCGGCAAGCTGAGTCAACTGGAGCTCGGCAAGATCATATGTATGCCCTTTCTTAATGATTTTCCATGCCTGGTCCACTACCATACCGGGGACATTGTCCAACTGACTGGATTGGTAGAACCTGTACGAGATAACCTTAACAGCAAAGTCAATTTCCAAATCTATAATGGTAGAGATCATCATTCCTTGTTTGTTCCATACAGCTTGTGTATTTGTCTGAATTTCCTCTTTGCTTGAACACTTCATTGTCCTTTTTCCTTGAATCATAGGGTAACCAGTGACTTGTTGGATCATTTCCTTTGTTATCTTCATTGGTCCATCTTCTAGCCATAGTTTCATGTTGTGTACTTGACTCAACACTTTTTTCATCCATTCAATGTTAAAATTCTACAAGAAATCTAGGGCATGCACTAACCCTTGTTCGGCAACCAATTTATACTCTAGCTTCAACACTCCGTTAACACATAACTTGTCATACGCCTCCCTAATCTCGTAATCTCTGATTTCCCCAATTTTACACATATAACATGACCTAATGTCATTCATCATCAACAAATTTTTTGGAATTGAAGATAGGGTTCCGTTCAAATCTCCTTTAATCACGGATTCTGAAATTGTCTTAAAGATTCGTGGTTTGCAGACTTCATTCCTTACCAATTGCACATTGAAAACCTCCATCCCTTATTTCTTCACTGTAGTAGATGATGATGTCATTTCAAATTTTAAAATTTTGAAAAGAAATGTTTTCTCGGTAATGTACCTTTTTCTCGTAAGTACCATGTAGATGATTTTTACTGATGACACATTGTAGAGATTCAGAATTGACTTTGATAAACTAGTTGCTTGCGCTCTAAATTGCTCAAAGAAATCTCAAGTCGCTAGGTGAAATGAAATAAATGACAACTTTCCACTTTATAGATTCTGAAAAGTGAAATTAGGGCTTCATAAATGCTCTGTACAAAATTTGTAAGTGGAATACAACTATCTCGGCAAACTCATGCTAACCTCAGCTAACACAAGCTCGATCAAAATAATTGTTATGACACAACTTGGTACCTATAGCATCTCGGCCATAACAGGTGCTAGGCATACACTGATATATCGGCCAAAATAATGTCACTCAACATCAAAAATAAAATTTTCTATTTCGCTCAGATATGTCCTAATGCATCTTTAACTATGCAGATTGGACTTCTACTCAATCTTTATGTTAGGAATTGATGTAAAATAAAGCTTTGTAAAATTTAGTTCCAAACATACCTTCTATGCTTAGTTAGAAGAAGTGTGATCACCTTATCCATCGGATTGGGTGACCTCAGATGTGCTAGCTTCACTAGTGCTTCCTTCTTCTTCCTTCTTCCATGTCTTGTCCATCTGATTTTTTAATTTCTCACGGATATCTTCATTCTGATTCCGATCATTGCTCAGCATAGGTGATCTATAGTCTTTCTTAAGATGACCTATCTTATTACATTTGTAACATACCATGCTTCCAGTCATCCAGCTTCTGGATCTGCCTCTGAAATGAGTCTTCATGAAATTTTCTCTAGTGTGTCCATATTTTCCACAATAATGACAATTGTACCATGTGTTGTAATCCCAATTGTATGAGTTGTTCTTCATAGGTGACTTAGTCTATTCATTTGATGACCATCTTGGTTTTGACCTACATTCAAATGCTCTATGCCCATACTTCTGACAGTTGAAACAATTTCCTTGAAACTTAGGTGAGGTAGGCGGGTTACTGACCTTTGACCTACATTCATGTTCCTGATGTCCATGTTTCTTACAATTAAAGCAATGTCCATTGAACTTAGGTTTTGAATCAAAATTACCATGTTTACTTCTGCATATGTTGGTTGTATGACCTATCTTTCCACAGTGATGGCATGTGGGCTTGTTGTTCTTTGGTTTTGCATTCTTCTGTTCTCCATTCTTTGATGATTCTCCTTCTTCAGTAGATGAAGCATGTTCATTTAGTCCAAGTCCAAATCTATCATCAAATCTTCTAGGTGACCTTAACAGTTCTTCAAAATATTTTGTAGCTTCATTAGGTTTGTTCATCCTTTCATTGATTTCCTTTTCAGTTCTAAGTTCATTCTTTAATTGATCATTCTCAAACCTCAGTTGGTTGATTTCCATATCTTTCCTACCCAACTCTTGATTAACCAACAACAGTTGATTTACCATGTCCAGTTGATTATTATTCAACCTTTGCATATCACTTGTCCTTTCATCCAATCTCATTGCAATTTGTCTTTTGTCTTCTTCAGCCATTATCTTATCATCTTCAGCTTTTTTTTTCTGTTCAACTACTTCACAAAATCTGATAGATTGAATCTCCTATTATCTCTTTAGATTCCTGATGTCATCATTCAGTATGGTATTCTTCTCCAGTAGCTCTTTTATGGCTTTGTCACTTTCAGCAGAGTTTCCATTGTCAAATAATCTAGTGGTATCTTCTTCTTGATATTGTGATTCATTTTGCTGAATAGCAATTTCTCTCCTTTTGCTCAAGGATTTCTTCAGTTCTCTTTTGGCTGCTTCCAGCTGTTGTAATACCAGTTGTACATTAATTTTCTAAATCTCCATGACCTTTCCCATCTTATAGACTTCCATCTCAAGATCTTTTTCTTGAAGTGGTTAGACTTTCTATGAGAAACCTTGTAGCTCTGATACCAATTGTTGGAAATATAATTGGGAAATGTGATACTAAGAGGGGGAGGGTTTGAATCAGATATCACCTACTAAACCATTCTCATATAAATAAAACTTTTGCATAGCATCAACAATACTTGAACATAATCAAATAACTAACAAACTAAACATCATCCATAAAAACATTCATAACACAAAGATTTTGGTTACCCAGAAACCCTTGAAAGGTAAAAATGGGGTGGGGATGACACCCACAAATCTTCACTACTGCAATAATAAATTTGCATGTTAGGGCTTACAAAATTTGACCAAAACTTGATCTACACTGTGAGGGATCTGCCCTGTTAAAAGCTAAAAGACTTATACAGTCTACCTTGTAAAAGGATTTGAAACTTACAAAAAAGTAAGCACTTAGTTGAGAGATTACAAAAAGTCTGTTAGGACTACTCGGTTAAGAGATTTACCCTGATACATTGGCTAGAATGTCTCAGTACCTGATCTTTCAGTTTTCACTGTATGCAAATAATAGATCTTCTCTTTATTGTATTGTATTGATCTCATCTATTAGATTTATCTCTTTTCTATGCTTTCACTACTTAGCTCGGTCACTAAACTCTATCTCTGAATACTTCTCTTCACTGAATCATACCTATCTGTTTATACCCTTCACATTTTCTATCCCTTGCTACTACATTTTAGGGTTTAGATCTTGACCTTATATAATCAACAAAACATCTTACTGATTCAAGATCTACGGCTTGGATTAATTCCTTTTGCCACTTAAGTCTTACTAATTTCTGATTGGCTCCAGGTATTGCATAGGGATCAATGATTACTAAGTAGATGCGTAATTACCTTCGTAATTATCTCAACAAACAAAATACAAAACATGAGTGTCAGCCAAAAATGTTTACCTCGATCACTGTGTCAAAACAAACTCTTATGTCATTCTATGGCTAACTCAGAAAATGTAATTTTTGATACTCAACATTCACTGTACTCGACATATGTTGATAACTCTGGTGCTCGATAATCATTTCATATAGGATTCGGCAAAACTAGACTCGGTATACTACAAAAATACATAGTGACCATAAGTTCACTCGGTAAGTAAACATTACATAGCTCAGCCTTTACATAATGACTCAGTCATAGTGATGACCGACCATCATTGCCTAGATATATGACTAAGTGTGGGTCACTAATAGTTAACAAAACTATAGAGATCTACATGATCAATTTGGCATGGAAGCCTTCCAGTATGTTTGAACAATGTTTCCACTTGGTCCAAGGGACCTTATTACAACAAAATAAACTTCTACATATGCCTAAACATCATATTTGAATAGATCTTTCATGGGTGCTCCTGCACCATACTTGCGAGGGTGGATGAATCTCAAGTTCCACTTGAGACCATGTCTGCAATAGTAGTGTCATGTTTCATTATGTCATCTTCATCCATCCAAGTAGCATCTTCTTCAGGAAGGTTATGACATTTGACCAAATACTGCTTATATGTCTTCTTTCTAGCCTTCTTGATTTCTAGTCTTCCTGACATCCTTTGTATCAAGGATACATTCAAGCTTCAAAAGTTGGCTAGGTTGAGGCTCTTTCACCCAATATTCATCATCTTCTAATACAACTCCTGCATTAGAACCTACAATCACATAACCTTTATAGGGAAACAAATAAGAAAGAAATTAAGAAGAAGCTTAAGGACAGTGTGTCTAAAGATGATATCAGAAATTGGAATTTCCCTCCAACTAATCCCTAGCCTAATCTCTCAAGAATCAATTTAGTTTGGATTTCCCCTCCCAATGGCTGGATCAAAGCTAACTTTGATGGTGCTTCAAAAGGAAATCCAGGAGTTTCTGGGGGTGGTGGTGTTATCAAAGATTGGAATGGTAATTGTGTGGAAGCTATTGCGGTTCCCTTGGGGTTACAATTGAATCATAGAGCTGAGGTGATGACAGCTCTTAATGTTATAATTCTGGGGGAATAATTAGGGTGTAAAAATATTTGGCTGGAAGGAGATTCTCTTTACATTGTCAACTGTACACACTAAAGTGGTGCACTTCTATGAATCCTTACATGCAAGGAAACTCAAGAATGAGCCCTCACAAATCAATCCATAGCTCTTTATACATGGAGTTGCAAGATTATGAATTTGCTCTCAGCTAGAGCTATTGAGCTTGTGACCTTGCTAGTCAACCATACAATGAGAGATTCGAATGAGGACAAGGGCAACAATGCCAATATCTCCAAATGGAATCAAGGTATGCAATGCAATGCAAATCTAAATGAGAATGCAAACTATTCTATGGAAATGAAAGTACAAATTAAGCTATTGAAAAGAAATACAAGGGATTACAACCTTCCTAATTAAGCTATGTGAAGTTATCTATTGCATAAAAGGAACTAAGCTATGAAATGAAGCTATGGATGCTATGATAATGCAAGAAATGAAGTCTAAACTATGAAGCAATGAGGAAATCTAAGAAAAGCTTGATGTAGCAATGATCTCTAAAAGCTCCAAATGCACCTAGAAAACCTGCAGCATAACAATAGCATGAAAGAGATGGATATCCAAATGAAGGAGAGAGCTCTCCTTTTATAAGAAATGCAAAGGAATGGACCATGGAGATTAAGAGGCAAAAGTCTCAATCAACGATGGAGCTTAAAAGAGGAGCAATCCATGTGCACAAGTATCCTCCAATAGGAAAATAGGAGTTGACTTTATGTCCATATGAAACAAAAAGTGCTTTTCTCCTTTTTATAAAATAAGAATAATACTTTATTTGTGCAACTTAGGATAAGATGAAAAGGGGGCTTTTTATTTAATCAAAAGGGGAGGAAATATTCCTTTTAATTAAATAAAGACTTAGGATAAATGGTTAGCCCAAGGATAAAAATCCAATATATGATCAAAATTAAGACTTGATCAAGAAATTAATAATGTTGAAAATATTGATTATTGATCAAAATGATTCAGGATTGATAAATCAAATAAATGGGGCCCAAAGTCTAGGTGACCATTTTAGGGTGCATACATTTTCCCCTCTTTGACTAATGTGTGATCGATTTGGGAACACATGTAGTCAAAGAATGAAGTTGCAATGTGAGATCGATTTGGGATCACAAAACAACTCAGATATGAGGTTGATTCGGGATCATATCCGGACAAAGCATAAACAAAAGCCTTTGAACATGAGGTCAATTCGGGATCACATTCAAAGTAAGAGATAAGAATCTCAAATTTGAGCAAAAGCTCACAAAAGATGTCTGAATCAGAAAAATCAAGGAATCGGAGATGAGAATCCCATAAATATTGCCCCCTCGAAATTGAAATCGAAATCAAGTAGAGGAGAGATAGAAAATCGATAGGGTTGATCAAATCATAATAAAATCACAATCGACGGTAAGGGTCAATAGGTTAACCGTTAGGAAATGAAACATGCCCCAGTGAGGAAGTAGAAGAATAGAAATAGAAGACTAGAAATAGAGTGGATGAAAGACTAGAAAATTTGAGAGACATGGAAGGAAGAAATTCCACCGAAAATCAAATTATGCCTCAAAAGGTCAGTCAACTGTTCAGAAGAAGGGGAAAAAATTTTGAAACGCGACTTGGATTTTGATTTCGAGTCCGAAAATGGATAGAAAATGATGTGATATGAAAGATCAGAAAATGAGCACAGTTGACCAACAGGTCCACGTAAGATGAAAAAAGGAGAGCTCTCTCCATATGCAAGGTGCAAAAACTAAACTAACATGAACCTAGAAATTCAAGCTACTATGAAAGTGGTTGACTTGCAAGGTCACAATGCTTATAGACATCTAATTATCATCATCAAGCGTTATTGGTAGCATCATAAGATCATACAATGCACACTAGCATAACTATGTGGATATGAATATGATCTTTATCAGATAGAAATGTGGAAATCTCACCTAGGCATCAAAGACATGTAGGTCCAGATGACTAATGCAGTGAGATCACCTAAGTTTGATATGGTGAGATTATGCTTGTATCAAGACACATGAAAGTCAGGATAACTAGAAGCATGCACTCGCAAAACAGTCAAGGATAATACATTGTTAATCCATAGTGTCAAGTAAGACCAGCATAAATGCTCATGATAGTTAGGATCAACAAAATATACCCACAAGTAGATAAAGAAATAAAAAATGTTCTCATACCCTCAGTCTTCTAGCTATGCATCATCGAAAACTTCTCAGGGAGAGACCACTCATCAAAGAAATCCTCATAGATAGCACACAAAGAAAAATAAAGTCAACATATCTCAAATGAGTTGATTGTTTAAGTGAATGTGTGTTGGTCATAGAGTCAGACTCTAGTTATCACATCTACAAATGAGAAATATCACATCATACTAGACTGTAGGGTAAGATATCTGATAAGTGTTAAGAAACACTCAACGCAAGGGTAGTGTTGAAAAACACTGTTTGGGGTGGTGTTGAAAAACACCTATTGTGAAATGCCCCAAGAGACAAACGCACCTAAAAAACCTATGCTAACAGGTATGCCCCTTAGACAAAGACAAAGACCAATTCTAGACCAAGTCAAATAAGGTCAAGGCATGATGGAGAAAGGCTAAGTGTCGAGGACACATGCTAATAAATAGGGGTGCAAAGGCCTCAAGTAGCGCCTGTTTCCAGGTTTTCACCACTTGGATTTTTATTGTAATTTTTCTCTTTTTCTTTTTTTTGGATTTTGGCTACCAAGGCACCTATTTCCAAGTTTTCACCAAGGCACTTTTTCTATTCTTTTAAATTTTTTGCATTTTTTTTTTTATAAATTTTTTCAGGACTTTATATGCTTTTTAGGATTTTTTCAACATCATATATCAATTTTTTTGGTATTTTTTCAGGATCATAAAATATGTACAAAGGATGCCCCCAGACAAAAATGGGCATTAAAGGTAGAACTTCTTAAGGTGCAAAATGTTGATGGGATCAGGGAGCTGTTCTCCATCAGGATCTGATAGTAAATATGCACCTGTACCAAAAGCAGCTGTGATGACATATGGTCCAAGCCAGTTAGGTTCGAACTTGCCCTTTTGTTCTCTGTTCTGTTGGTTCTTAGGGTTCTCTCACAAAACAAGATCACCTATTTGAAATTCTCTAGGGTGAACCTTCTTGTTGAATGCCTTGGACATACGCTTCTGATAAACTCGCATATGATCAAAGGAAGCCTTACGCTTCTCATCTAAAAGTTCTAGTTCTTGTAACCTCATGGCGCGGTAATCCTCATCTGTTATCAATCCTTTGAGTGAGACTCTGAGTGATGGGATCTCTACTTCTAAAGGTAATACCGCTTCAGCACCATAGGTAAGGGAAAAAGGTGTGGCTCCTGTAGGTGTGCGAATGCTTGTTCTATAAGCCCATAGTGCTGGATTGATTTGCAAGTGCCAATCCCTACCATTCTTGTGCACTGTCCTATGAAGAATTTTAAGAATGGTTTTATTAGAGGCTTCTGCCTGTCCATTTCCCTATGGAAAATAGATGGAGGACCAATGTTGCTTAATTTTAAACTTCTTGCATAAATGCTTTAGGTCCTTATTCTTGAATTGACCTCCGTTATCAGTGATAATCTCAGAAGGCACTCCAAATCGGCAAATAATATGATTCAAGATGAACAAAGAGATAGTCTTCCCTGAAGCGACAGAAAGTGGCACAAATTCCACCCATTTTGTGAAGTAGTCAGTGGTAGTAATAATGAACTTATGTCCACCTGATGAGTTGGGATGAATCTGCCCAACTAGATCAAAGGCCCAGCGCTGAAATGGCCAATGAGAAACAGAAGGGATCAGCTCCCTACCTGGAGCATGAATCAGGTTTCCATGTTTCTAACATTTTTCACAAGACTTAGCAAAGGCTACTACATCTATCTGCATCATGGGCCAATAGTATCCCACCCTAAGCAACCTTCGGGCCATGGCAAGACCATTAGAATGTCCACCACAAATGCCCTCATGGATGTCAACTAACGCTTGGTCAGATTCCTCCTTTTCCAAGCACCTAAGGAGCATTCCATCTAAACCCCTCCTATATAAATCACCAGAGATAAGGGTGTGGCAAGAGGCATTACGGATAAGGTTTTGGCATTCAGAACGGTTGAATGTGTCGGGAATGATGCCATCATGAAGATATGAATAGATAGCACCATATCAGGAAGACTCGTGCGTGACAATGGTACAAATGACATGGATTTTAGATGAGTCAAAGATGGGATGGTGTAGCTCTTCCACCAAGAATTCAAATCTTGATTCATGTCTCTCCAACTGAAGGAGTGAAGCTAATGTGGCCATGGCATCTGCAGCTTTGTTCTCTGTCCTAGGGATCTGTTGAAACGTCACAAAGGTAAAGTAACGTTTTAATGAGTCAACCATCTTTTTGTAGGGTATCAATTTATCATCCTTGGTTTGATACTCCTCATTGACTTGGTTGATGATTAACTAGGAATCCCCAAAGACATGTAACTCTATTATGTTCCATTCTATAGCCATTCTCAATCCATTGGTTAAAGCTTCATATTCTGCAATATTATTCGTACATGGGAATAAAAGTTTGTAAGACTTTGGAATATTGTACCCATGTGGAGAGACAAATAATACTCCAGCACCTGATCCATTTTGCATGTGGGAACCATCAAAGAACATTTTCCAAGTGCGAGTAGTCATATACAGGATGTGTTCATCTGGGAATTCCACTTGAATAGGCATATTATCCTTAACTGGGAAATCAGCTAATTGATCAGCTATAGCTTGCCCTTTTATGGCTTTCCTTTCAATGTACTCTATGTCAAATTCTGTTAAAACCATTATCCATTTGGCAAGTCTACCCATGAGGGCAGCCTTACTAAGCAAGTATTTAAGAGGATCAATTTTTGCAAACAAATGTATGGTATGAGCAAGCATATAGTGTCGCAACTTTTGAGAAGCAAACACCACTGCAAGACAAGACTTCTCAATGTTATTGTAATTGATCTCATAGGAGACTAGAGTACGAATGATATAGTATATGGCCCTTTCTTTCCCAGTATCATCTAATTGAGCCAATAATGCCCTCAAGGCAGACTCGGTTGCTGAAATGTATAAAATCAATGGTCTCCTAGGAATAGGCGGAATTAGAATGGGAGGATTAGCCAAATACTATTTTATTTGATCAAGGCTCTTTTGACAATCCTCATTCCATACACAAGAAGCACCTTTATGCAGTGTCTTATTAAAGGGTTGTGCTCTATCTGCCAGCTGTGAGATAAACCTCCTAATTGACTAGAGTCATCCTGAAGACTTCTCATCTGACTAATGCTTCTTGGAGGTGGCATATCTAAAATTGCTTGGACCTTTTCAGGATCAACCTCTATACCTTTTGTTGATATTATAAATCCTAAAAGTTTTCCTGAGGTAACACCAAATGCGCACTTCTTTGGATTCAATCTAAGTTGAAACTGTTCCATGCGATCTAGAATTACTTCCAAATCGGTAAGGTGTGCATCCCTTTTTCTTGATTTAGCCAAGGTATCTTCCACATAATCTTCCATGTTCTTATGCATCATATCATAAAAAATTGTGGTCATAGCTCGTTGGTATGTTGCTCCTGCATTCTTTAACCCAAATGGCATGACGTTCCAGCAATAGGTTCCCCATGCACATGTGAATGCTATTTTCTCTTGGTCTTCGAGAGCTATTTTGATTTGATTATATCCTGAGAAACCATCCATTAGAGAGTATATTTCATAACCCGCTGTCATGTCCACTATCATGTCAATGTTTGGAAGTGGAAAATCATCCTTTGGGAATGCTTTGTTTAAATCTCTAAAATCCGTGCATACACAAATGGACCCATCATGTTTGGAAACTGGTACTATGTTTGAGATCCATTCTGCATAATCGATGGCTTTGATGAATCCAGCTCTCAAAAGTTTTTCTAATTCCACTTTGACAAGGAGAGCTACATGTGGATGCATTTTTCTAAGTCTCTGTTTCACTGGTTTGACTCCTGGAGCTATGGATAAGTGATGCATTATAAGATTTGTGTCAAGCCCTGGCATGTCTGAATAGGTCCATGCAAAATTAATTTTCTTCTTTTGTAAGAATTGCATATATGCCTTGGTCTCTTCTTCTGATAAAGACTGAGCAAGATGAACTATTTGAGGAGCTTTTTCTATGTTCAAATTAACTAGTTTTGTTGGCTCAATCAATACTGATGATCTATCCTGAAAATAACTTGGCAAGTTATTAAGTACCCCATCTTTAGGTGCCTCAAAGAGGTTTTTACCCTCAGATACGTCATCTCTTTTTACTATTTTTGGTTCTGATACCGCCACAAAGTGGTTTTCGCTATCAGACCTATTTTTCGTTCTTTCTTTTTCTTTTATTTTTAGACTGAGGTACTTAATATCAGGCTCCATCATACTTGTTGTTGGTTCACTGGTGGAAGAAGCCATAGGTTCAAGAGCATTTAGATAGTAGGAAAGTTCATAGTCATTCTAAAAAGTGAGGAATCTAGGCTCTTGATGGTGCTGAGACCAGTCAATTAGGTCATAGTGAACAAGGGGTAGGTCAATGACTGGTTCAATGTTATTTATGTGAAAGGTGTTATCTCTGGTGACCATACAATTGGGATTCATTGAGTCCTCTCCTAAGATACTCGAATTAGGACTCATCCTACCAAACGAAGTGTCGTCCACTAAGGCAATTTGAGGAGTACAATCCTCTAGTCTTACACTAAGCTCGTTGGCCACATCGGGTTGGGTACTATAAGTATGGACAACATCCATGTCCAAATCAACTGTTGCATCTGAAAGTGAGTCCCATTCATACTCATGTAAGTTTGTGTCTAAATCATCATTTGGGCCTCATGATGTAGAAGCCTCAAGGTTGGGAAAGGTTTCCCCTTCTCTAATGCTAGCATTGTTACTATCCGTCACAGCTAAGATAGCAACACTTTCCATTGTCAGTCTAGCATTCATATAGTCATTATCCGTCGCAGCTGGGATAGTAGGACCGTCAAGTATCAAATCTTTTGAATCTCCCCATAGAAGATTTGTTGAAGGCACCCAATCATCAGACATGTCTTGTTGATTAGAAAGATCAGGTGTGTAGTCTGAATCATTGTCACTGTCCGTCGCAGCTGGGATAGGAACACCTTTCTTCTTCTTATTTTCAAAACCTAAGCCAACTGTTGACTTATTCTTTCATCCAAAAAGGGCATGGTTAAGAGGCTCAACTTTAGCATCCAACCTATGGCTAAGGGGGCCATATCCTGGATAACCCATATTCTTAACCAATGTATACCCTTACCCATAAGCTGTAGGTGAAGGAGCAAAGTTCTCATTATGTTGGTATTTTTCCTCATGATAGATCTAGTCTCTTACGGAAACTTCCTCTTTCTCTTCCTGAATAGGAACTGAAGACTCAAAAAATTTTCCAAATAATGTCATTGTTGATGATGAAGGTTTCATATTTGGTGATGGTTTCCCATAAGACCTAGGAGAGATCGACATTTTTGCAAAAGAATCAATTTTATAATCTCCCATCCCAAGATCTATGGTCTTAAACTTCTGCTTGCATTGTTCAAGTGAAATACTAGGGCTATCAGCTTCCCTATTCAAAGGTACATGTGATCCCATGGAAATGTTATTAACTAACAAAGCACTATCTCCAGGTATGAAAATTTCTACACCATTATGGGGAAACTTAACACACTGGTGATACGTTGATGGGACTGCTTGCATTTCATGAATCCATGGCCTACCTAGCAAAATGTTGTAGGCTAAAGGACCAACATCAACAATTTGAAATAAGATGTCCTTTTCTACTAGACCAATGTGGATAGGCAAAATGGCCAATCCCTTAGAACTTCTTTCTACTTCATCATATGCTTTGATTGTGATCTTTTTCCTTGTGTCAATGACTTCTTCAAAATATCCTAGAGCCTTCAACAAACTCATGGTACAAATATTGAGCCCCGCACCCCCATCTATCAATACACGCTTGACATGGGTTTTATGAATCATGACTTTGATGTGTAAGGCCAAGTTATGTGGGTGACTGATGGATTTTTCATCTTCTTCTGAGAAAGTGAGTTAATGAGGGCTGGCCAAATGGTTGACCATATTCTGGAATTGATCAATATCTAAGTTGTTAGGGACACTGGCTGCTCACAAAGCATCCTCAAGGACACGCTTGTGCTTAGGGGACAATTCTAAAAGTTCAAAAATAGATATCTGCACTGGTGTATGTTGTAATTGGTCAATAAGGTTATAATTGGAATCGGGACCAACAACAGATTTAGGAAGAACACCCTTGGACATGGGCTACTTAGACTTGCTAGAGCTAGGACCTCTTATAATAATGGGAGCTTGAGCCTGACCCCTAGTGATAGCATTGAGAGATTGGGGCATCCTTCGTGAGTGAGGACCTCTCAGCACCACAACGGGTCCTTCATCAGACCTTGGAGTTGAATCCACATCATATCCATAAGGATCTTTCCCTCTCATCATGTTGATATTATCATCAGCCGCTTCAAGCATATTAATAACATTTTCAGCATTGGTGTAGGCATAGTTGATAGCAGCTTTGCCCTGCTTGTTGTTAGAATTTTCTCCTTTCTCATATTTGGGCAAGGGTTCTTTAAAAGCCTTATGATCCGCATTAGTAGTTAAACCATCAACTTGTAATCACCCACTTTCAATGAGGTCTTGGACAAGATGTTTAAGCCTAAAACAATTTTCTATATCATGTCCAATTCCATTGTGGAAGACACAAAAGGCTTTCTCATCCCACCAATGAGGTTTAGGATCGGGTATGCAGTGCTTGGCAGGATCCTGAGGTTGCGCCAAATTATGAGCAATTAGTGTCTTGAAAATGTCTGCATAGGAATCCCCAAGTTTGGTGAATTGTCTCTTTTCCTTCTTAGGTTTCCCTTGATACTTGGGTTTATTCTCTTGTTATCTTGAGGACGCTTGCAGCTTCATGGCTTGTACCACATTGGAGAGATTAAGAAATCCTTCATTCTTAGGTTGTGGTGAGTCAAGAACTCTGTCATTGACCACCTGTTTATTCTTGTTCCAATAGGAGTTCTTTTTGTCCTTATGACCATGATTGTTGTTGTTTTGGCCATTGTTGTTAGTAGTTGATTTAGCCAAAACTCCTCGTTCTTTTAGGACATCTTCTATGCGACATGCCACGTCTACCATGGTATTAAAAAAATTAAATGGTATCTTTCTTACCTCATACCTTAATTCCAGCACTAAGTTACTCACAATGATGTCGATTCTTTCCTCCTCAAGAATTGTCCTTAGATATTTTGAGCACAAACATCTCCATCTTTGTACTAAAGTGACAAAAGGTTCTCCTTGATTTTGTTTAAGCTTGCACAAATCAAGCATTGTGACTGACCTTGATAGATTATAAGCAAAATGCTGAACAAATCTTTGGATGAGTTCTTTAAATGTCTTTACTGGAGGAGTAAGGTTGGTGAACCATTCCATGGCTTGACCTTTGAGACTCCTTGGAAATAATCTCATCAAGTAGGAGTCTTCATGATGAAAAGAAAAGCTCATTATGTAGAACTGTCGAACATGGTCATGAGGGTCACCAACACCGTCATATTTGTCATAGGTTGGAAACTCAACTTTCTTAGGGAACTCAACCAACACCACACTCTTGTCAATCAGGTTGGAACATATGGAGTCCAAATTAAATGTGCTCTTAGGAGCCTTCATCCTTTCTATGTCCTTCTGCATTTGCATGATCACCTCATTGGTTAAAGGATTCTATTTCTTAATCTTTTGGTGGACATCAAAATCATATGGAACTTTAGCACCTTTGTTGATAAGGCTTTCTAGGAATTGATCCTTGTTTTGTTCCACATATCATTCCACATATGCTTGAAAGGATGGTTCTTGTTGCATAGTCATAAAATCCATATGGTCAAATTTGGCATAAATTCCTCCATGTTGTGAGCCATGATGTGCTCGTTGGGAGGGTTGCCTTGAATGTCTATGAGGTGATCGTCTCCTATGATGATCATATCTTGAAACCCTTCTTCCTCTAGGACTTGGGGATCGTGAGGGTGTCCTTGATCTTCTTCTACGACTTGGTGAAGGGGTAGATGGGGGTGAGTTGGTCCCACTATTGGTTCCCCTCCCATTGAATTAGCTTTGGAGTTATTGTGCGTAGAGTCTATCTTCTTCTTCTTGGGTGACTCTCTTCTTTATGTCCAATAACGCACGTTCCTTTTCTTCTAGTTGTCTAAATTTTTCCTTTTTAGCAGCTTGTTCATCCAAATAGGCTTGCTTCTCCCTCTCAATGCTCTTCAATCTCATATTTGCATATCGAGAGGTATCTTTAAGTGGAGAGGATGGTCTCGAATGCCTTATTGCATTGGTTTCATTTATGTGGTGATCACTAGATTCATTGTTCTAGTCCTCGTGTTGTGACCCTGAATCTGAGTGAGCTTGCTTATGATGTCTCTCGGCTTGTTGGTGAGCATCAAAATACCTCACATTGTTGGGAGGTGACCCGGGTAGACTAGCATGAGAAGAACCACCATACTCTCTCCTATGTCATTGGAAGATATCCTCAAGAGTTTGATTCATGGCTTCTCTTTGTTGTCGAGTGAAAGTGTAACTCATGTCCATACTTGATGAAAGTGGTACAAAAGAGGTGCTCACTTCACTAGGATTAGCTTTCGGATTAAAACAAACCTTAGATTCACTCTTAGGTGATTGATCAAAAAGAGGTCCTTTTCCCTTAAGCTGTCGATGAGTCTTAATGGGTGGTAACTGGCTAAAGACAATAGGGGGTCACTTCCCTTGATTGACTTGGTACCTTGTCGTAACTGACATGAAAGAAATATACTCTCAATGATAAGGTGACTTCTCAAAGTGTCAGCGCCAAACTAGAATAATCAAAGTCCTCTATTGTCCAAAGAGAAATGAGAAGATAGAAAAGGGGCTTCACCAACACTGTCAAAAAGGTGCTTCAAATCAAAGGGTGACTACCCTTTCACTTTTGAACCAAGAGGTTGGACTAGGCCAAAAATATAATTGAAATTGAGATTTAAGTGAAAGCAATTTGGACAATAAGAGCACTAAAATTTTCCAAGAATGTAGCTAACAATCTTAGAGATGAACCTTGGCACCAAGAATGGCCTTCTAATTTGACAATTATTCCCAAAGTGATTTCGTAAATCAGATGATGCTATCCCAGAGGACTAAAACCAGAAATTTAGAGTCAAGACAGGTCTCAAACGTCAGAGCAAGAAGCCTACTCCAAGACCTAACCTTACCAACAGCAACTGAAACTGACCAAAGTGCAAGCATGATAGAAATTACCTAGGCGATATACTCCAGGCTAGTGGGGTGATATACCTACAATCACGCGATACTTCACTGTATACCAGGTGATATACCTTATAATAGTTGAGCGATATACACCAAGCAGGTCGGGTGATAGTCTTCCAGGGGTGAACTATCGTGCAATATTTCTTCTCAAAGCAGGCGATACTTTTTGAACCCGCGAAGTATCGCGCGATACTTTGCTCTAAAGGACGCGATACTGTTGCAAGATTACTTAACTCTTGACCAGAACTGTGTAAAATTTTTGTTTTTGGGTCTGCTTGGTCAAAATTTTTGGTCTGAGGGTTGATGTTTTCGATTTCAGTCACAATATCAGCAGAATTTCGGCAGGTTTGCAAACAGTGAGGGATCAAACATGTCTCAAAACACTTGAAACAAGGGCAAAAGCAACCTTGCCAAGACAAACACTTGTGATATCAGAATTGAAAAAGCACCCTATGAATGCTACCGATTGTTTGTATGTGAGAACATTTATGCTAGTATCACACACCCGAAGACAATTCAAGCAAATCTATCCTAAAAAGTCAAGGCTCAATACTTATCAACTTAGCCCACAACTTGATGCCCCCTTGCCTCACACCAAGTGGTTATCGACGAGAGATATTGGCTTTGTCGTGGAAGTGTCAAATGACACAACCAAAGGGACACATATGGTGAGTATCTTAAGGTGATCCGGGTAAACCACTTGGATCAATCCTTGCACTAAGAAGATAAGTGGCTAAACAAGGTGGCTTCTATCTAATGGTTCTTAATAAGGGCTTCCGTTCACAACACCCCTCTTGCTCCTAATAAAGGACTAGGACCTCACGGCCGCAAGAGTACCTTAAGCACTCTTGCTCAATGTTTTCCCCATGGTCGCAATCCCATGAGCTACTCACATCAAGCGAAGACAAGTGTCATGTCTACCAAGGTTTTGTGTCCTCGATAGCCTTGAGATTATAGTGAGTTGGAATCACTTGGCACCAAGGAAAATGATGACAAGGTTTTCCCCACTTGGGTCGTTCCTCTTGATTTCTCAAGAGAAGGCCCGCTAAAGGATCCTAAACTAAACAAAGAATGGATGATTTTCAAAGTTCAAGGTTTTTGGTTCACCACGAGGGTGAAGAGCATACTCCCCTATCTCAAAAACTTCTCCCAAACACCCCAAGCAAAATTTGATTACCCCCTTGCTTCAAAAAACCTTAAAATGGGTCAAGATTTTCTGGCTCACCTAAAGGTGAAGAGCATACTTCTCCTACCACCTCAAGATCCCTTTCACAAGTTTTTAAAATTCCTAATACAATTAGTGAATGCCACACTTGAAAGGAAATAAATCACAAGCAAAAAATTTTTTTTGTTTTTATACTTTTTGGGCAACCTTGCAAAAATTGTTAGTAGCCCTCTTTGACATGCAATTTTTGGCAAGCTTCTCAAGAAAAGGCACCTACAACCACAACTAGTTAGACCCACAAAGTTAGCAAAATCCAAAATCTAAATGAAAATAATTGCAAGAAACTGATTTACCTAAGCTAAAAGATGCAGGTTAGACCTATCTAAATATAGTAAAGTAAACCAACAAACTAAATATGACCAGATTTGGATGATAAAACTTGAACCACAGGTCTTTGTCAGATCAGGCGATATACCTCAAACTTCACCAGTATCGTGCGACATAGTTTTCTATACCCGCGTGACATACCTCAGTTCGGGCGATATACTTCTCTATACGCGGGTGATACTTCGCACGACACCAGGCAATATACCTTAATACTGCCAGGTGATTCTTCTCTGGGGTGAAGTGTCACACTGGTATATTAAGGTATATCATGTGATATACCTGAGAAGTATCGCACGATATTCTGAGAAAAAATGCCAGAGACTGCAAAATTTTTGAAAAATAAGCCGAAAAAATGATGAAAATGAAAGAAACTAAAGGACAAAGCCTATCTACTCTGCCCCACGGTGGGCGCCAGAAATGTACACACTAAAGTGGTGCACTTCTATGAATCCTTACATGCAAGGAAACTCAAGAATGAGCCCTCACAAATCGATCCATAGCTCTCTATGCATGGAGTTGCAAGATTATGAATTTGCTCTCAGCTAGAGCTATTGAGCTTGTGACCTTGCTAGTCAACCATACAATGAGAGATTCGAATGAGGACAAGGGCAACAATGCCAATATCTCCAAATGGAATCAAGGTATGCAATGCAATGCAAATCTAAATGAGAATGCAAACTATTCTATGGAAATGAAAGTACAAATTAAGCTATTGAAAGGAAATACAAGGGATTACAACCTTCCTAATTAAGCTATGTGAAGTTATCTATTGCATAAAAGGAACTAAGCTATGAAATGAAGCTATGGATGCTATGATAATACAAGAAATAAAGTCTAAACTATGAAGCAATGAGGAAATCCAAGAAAAGCTTGATGTAGCAATGATCTCCAAAAGCTCCAAATGCACCTAGAAAACCTGCAGCATAACAATAGCATGAAAGAGATGGATATCCAAATGAAGGAGAGAGCTCTCCTTTTATAAGAAATGCAAAGGAATGGACCATGGAGATTAAGAGGCAAAAGTCTCAATCAATGGTGGAGCTTAAAAGAGGAGCAATCCATGTGCACAAGTATCCTCCAATAGGAAAATAGGAGTTGACTTTATGTCCATATGAAACAAAAAGTGCTTTTCTCCTTTTTATAAAATAAGAATAATACTTTATTTGTGCAACTTAGGATAAGATGAAAAGGGGGCTTTTTATTTAATCAAAAGGGGAGGAAATATTCCTTTTAATTAAATAAAGACTTAGGATAAATGGTTAGCCCAAGGATAAAAATCTAATATATGATCGAAATTAAGACTTGATCAAGAAATTAATAATGTTGAAAATATTGATTATTGATCAAAATGATTCAGGATTGATAAATCAAATAAATGGGGCCCAAAGTCTAGGCGACCATTTTAGGGTGCATACATCAACAACATTAAAGGAATCAATCCCCCCTCCTGGACTATACATCACATTATTTGTAAAATAAAAAATATCTCCCAATCCTTTGAGTCATTCCATGTCTCATAATTTTTGTGAGACAAATCAGGTAGTTGATGGTCTTGCCAATCTTGGGACTAGAAGTGATAGAATTTTAAAATGGTATGGATCTGCCAAAATTAGTGATGAGATCAATTCGTGCATTAATTATGACAAACTTAGGTAAAAAGAAGGAATAATAAGCATCGATAATAATGATTACACAACATGATGCAAGCAAGTATTTAAGCAAGCCAGAGGTGATGTGGCATTTAGTGAAGGACTTGTTAATGAACACACTTAAAAATTTACTCCTCATTATGATTGCTCTAAAGGTGATGTGCCAGGTTATTATAACTAGTCACTTCCTCCTGATTTCACATGTTTTATGGGTTACAAAACAAAAGCATCATCTCCATTCTTTGAAGTAATTCTTGAGCGACTATATTTTATTAACTCTGCATTCTAAGGAGAGCCCTCTTTTTGAGATTGAGGATTTGGGTGATATTTTTACTATGGGAGGTGAATCAAAGAGGGAGGAACCTACCGATTGCAAATGGAGGCATGATAAGGATGTATGGAAGGACTTCAAAAAAGGAAAAGTTCACCAGTTCCTAAAGCATTTGCATGGGAATGATAAGGAGGTATCTGAAGCATTTGATGTTGGCTGGGATAAGGGAACTATTAACCTAGCTGGGAAATCCTTCAGCCTTACTCTAGACCTTCTCACATATATCACAGGTCTCCCTCTCAAGGGTATCCAGTACTCTAAAGAGAAGAAAGTGGGCAACAAAGCGTACAAGGATTTCCTCGTCACTGATGAAGAACATGCCCTCTTGATCAAAGGTAAGAAATATTATGTCAATATGGACAACATTGAGAATATATGGGGCTCTGTCATTAGGGTTATTATGAATTATTTCACCCTAGAAGGCCAGTTCTCTAGAGTCTATAATTATCACTTTGTTTTGGTAAATCACTTCAGACATGAAACCAAGGTTTCTTTTCCATTCTTTCTTTTAAGTTCACTGAACCAAAGCATCAATGAACATAGGATAGAATTTTCCCATCCTCCATGTTGGGCTTATTCTTCTTATTGTTGAGTATGCCAGGGACCATATTCTCAAGCCCATACCTATTCAGGTTAGTAGCAAAAAGAGGAAGAACTTTGTTGGTCCTCCCCTGAGGAAGAAAATCACTTCTAGCAAAAAACCCCCTTCCTCCTCCATGACTGTCATTGTGACAACTAGGTCGAAGAAAGGTCAGGAGGCTGAGAAGGATTCTTCAGGCAAAGAAAATATTGGGATCAAAGAGGATAGTACTACTTTCCATGAGGCTTCTGGGTCGAAAGATTGTCTGGAGGTTGTGGCTAATGAAATGGGAAAAGTTGAGACTATGAAAGAAGATGATGAGAATAGAGTTATTCTAGGGAAGGTAACTATGGTTGTTGTCAACTTTGTCAAGGGGCATGATGATGTGACCATTTCCTGTTCTCAAGATATTCAAGAGGTGGCTATGATGAGTCCTGAAGATGTCACAAAAAATATTATTGATATTATGGAAGTGTATTTTGGGACTGAACAGGAGAATCCTAAAGTGACTAAGGGTGTCACTAACAATACTAATGCTAAGGAGGACGTATCTCATAATAGGGAGAAGGACAATCCTAATACCTCTGTTATTGGTGAAGATAGCAAACATGATGATGAGGGAGTGGAAAATCAATAACTTCATTGCAATACATGAGAAAATGATGATAAGGAGGATAGCAAGGAGGCTGCTAATATTTCAGACAATGATTACAACAAAGAGGACATTAGGACTATGGATGAGGAAATCCCTGCTAACTCAGAATCCCCTATCTCTAGGAAGGATAAAGACAATGAAGACTATGAGGTCAGCTCTGAAAGGAATACTAACCAATGTTCCCTTGAGGAGGATTTGAGAGATAGGGACTCCCATGTTAAGAGAGATATAAGCATGTCAACACTTCAACTTGCAAAGAACAAGGCAATTTACGACTACAATCTTGATAAATGGGTTCAAAATGACCTTGTGGAGTTAAAAAAAATAGGTGCATAAGGTTGGAAACTAGGAATGAGATGTTGGAGGATACCATTGATAAGCTTAGGAAGGATGTTATTTTAAATAAAAGAAATGAATAGGTTTTTGATAAGGTTTTGGATGATACTACTATGCCGGAGGAAAAAATCAACAAAGTCTTGGAGAAAGTGATGATTCCTTTAAATGACAAGATTAGTAACAATGAAGCCATGCTAAAGAAACTGCTTACTCTATCTAATGCTGGAATGAAATCTACTATGGAAAATTTGAAGACTATGTGTAGTGCGCTGGAAGGAAATAATAAGGACACAATGAAAGGAAAAAATGAAGGGACCGATTCCAGCTAGCAACCAGGACCGGGTCTTAGAAATAGATTAAACACCAGGAAGAAGATCTTGGCTCAGGACTAGGAAATAACTAATCTGAAAGACTCTATTAAGACTATGTAGAGTCATCTAGTGGAATCAGAGGGCTTCCTGAAGACTCTGATCTGATTCTATTGCTGGAGGCTTTTTTTGGCCATGTCCTGCTGGGGGTTTCTCGCTTTTGTTATTTTTTTAGTTTGTGCTTATTGTAATTCTAGGAAGTGTCCCTTCTGGGGACTAGCCTTTCTTGGGACAGTCTGTTGTCTTTTTTTTTTTCCATGCCTATCTTTCCTAAGCTTTGTTAAAGGGTTTCGGGGCCCCTTCAAAAAAATTTGTTACCTTAATCAAAAACAAATCAGAAACATTAAAAATTGGTGAAATTTCTACGTCGGGGGTAGTTCAATTTCATATGCATTTTTACAAACTTATGCACTATTTTGCATGGTCCAATCTTTTTCATCATTCACTTGGTATGTTTTCCTTTAGGGAGTCTTTCCTTTTTTAGATGTGCTAAGTCCAAATCTCCTACTTGGAACTGCATATCCCTCTTCTTTTGCATTGTATTTCTCTGCATTCTTTTGGAGAGTGGCTCTGATATGATCATGAATATCTTTCATAGTCACTAAAAATTCTTTGCCTTGTACACTTCTCCTATATATTCCCTATATATCTCTTAATTCTAGTATTCCCCTTGGGTGCATGTCATAAACCACTTCAAATGGACTTTTTTATGTACTTTTGTTCACATAATCATTTTATATAGACTCTGCCTGAAGTAAGACCATATCCCATGCTTGTCCATGTTCCTTTGTCAAAAATTACAAGAGATTCCCTAATGACCTATTAACTAGTTCAATTTGACCATCTCTTTTGGATGGAATGCATAGTTTAAGGATAGGTTTGTTCCCAACCTTTTCCATAGGGTCCTCCAAAAGTGACCCACAAATTTTGAATCTCTATTTGACAAAATGTTTAAGGGAAAGCCATGGATCCTTACAACCTCCTTGAATAATATCCCTACAATGTGTGAGGCATCATTAGTGCATTTACAAGGGAGAAAGTGTTCCATCTTATTGAATCTATATACCACCATGAAAAGACATTGTCATAACCCTTTTGTGTTTTTGGCATACCTAGGAAAATTTCCATACTCACTCTCCTATGGTCTGTTTGGAATGGGAAGTGGTTGATAAAGGCTTGCATTGGATGACACTCCTTTATCCCTTTGACATATCATACACCCTTCTACAAACCTTATGACATCTAACTACATATTGGGCTAGAAATAAAACCTCTTCACCTGCTGTAAGGTCTTTTCAAGACCAAATGCCCTCTTAATCCCCCATAATGTTTCTCCTTCACAATATTTTCCCTCATGGAACATTTAGGCACACATAGCTGACTACCTTTAAACAACAAACCATTATGTATTAGAAAATAAAAATACTCAATATGGTGAAAATAAAAAAAATTGGTTCAAACCTCATAGATTTCTTTGAAGTCCACATCATCCTTGTACATGTCCTTAAGGACTTCAATTCATATGCTTTGGAGTTGTACTTCTTGCACTGTCATTATTCTCCTGCTAAGAGAATTTTCCACTTTGTTGGCCACTCCCTTTTTGTGCTTTATGGTAAATGTATATACCTTCAAGTATTACACCCACTTCATGTGTTTGTGACTCAACTTATCATATCTATTTAGAAAACTTAATGCATGGTTATTAGTATACACAATGAACTCCCTAGGTAGCAGATAGCACACCTCTTTTTTTTTTGAAGGCTTGGACCATGGAATATAATTAAATCATAAGAGAAATATTTTCACTCAAAAATGCTACTAGCCTACCTCTTGACTCAATACTACACCAATATCCATGTTACTATCATCACGCGCAATAGTGAAAAATTTATTAAAATCGGGTAATACCAAGATAGGTTGTTTGTGCTACAATTTGTTTCAGTTATTCACACCCTTTGTTTGCAACATTGGTTGAAGAAAAATTAAATTATTTTCCTCCCTTGATGGTGTCTAATATAGGTGCACAAATATGGCTTAAGTTCTTGATTAACTTCTTGTAAAAGGTGGCAAGTCCATGAAAGCTCCTAACATCACCCATTGACCTTGGAGTTGGAAATTCAATATGGATTCTACCTTTGAAGGGTCCATTTTCAGACTTCCCTTGGAGATAGCAAAACTAAGATATACAAGCTCCGCTTTCATAAAATCATACTTTTATAGGTTGATCATGAGTTTATCCTCATGTAGCTTTCTCAAGACCATGTCCAAATGCTTCAAGTGTTTTTCCTTGGACCGGCTAAACAAAAGGATATCATCCAGATATACTACAATAAACTTTCCAATGAAATCATGCAATACCTAATTCATTAGGCGTATAAATGTACTTGGTGCATTGGTTAGCCCAAAGGGCATAACCAACCACTCATAGAGTCCTTCATTGGTCTTAAAGGTTTTTCCATTCATCCCCTTTCCTGATTCTTATTTGGTGGTAACCTCTCTTTAGGTCAATTTTGGAGAAATAACATGTCTCTCCTATGTTTTTAATGAGATCCTCTATCCTTGGCCTTTGGAATATGTACCTTATTATAATTTTTTTAATGGACCTTGAGTTAGTAAAAATCCTCCATTTACCATGACTTTTGGGTGCGAGGATAGTTGGTATTGCACAAGGACTGAGACTCTTCCTTACCAAACCCATATCTATCAACTCTTGCACTTTCCTTGCAATCTCTTCATTTTGAGAGGGTGTCATTTTGTATGCAATCTTATTAGGAAAGGTGGATCTTCATATGAGGTCAATTTGATGACTTATGTCTCTTATTGGAGGTAGGTAATTAGGCATTTCCACTACCACTATGCTTTTGTATCTCTCCAACAAGTTCTGCACCTCCCTAGGAATATCTTTATTTTTACTGTCAGTCAGATATGATTCCTCTTTGGGTCTAAAAACAAAGGAAAATCCTAGACCATCCCCTTCCTTCAAGGTCTCTATGAAAATTTCTTCTCCTACCATCATTATTCTATGCCCTTCATGACTTGGACTATTCCCTTCTAAAAGTGGTGACAAATTATAGATAACCATATCCTTTTGAATTGCATTGGTATTGTGTTCTCTATCATGCATAGGTATTGTGTTCTCCAAGGCCTTCCCAAAAGGGGGTGACATGCATCCATAGGGATTATGTCACAAAGGATCTTGTCTTTATAAGATCATATGTTAAACTCTACCCATGATTGTTCATTAACTAACACATGTTGTCTCCTATTTAACCATGATACTTTATAAGGATTGGAATGAGGGATCCTTTACAATTTTAACTTTTCTACCATTTCTAATGACACAATATTTTTAGTGGATCCAAAATTAACAATTCCCTTGCAAATGTTACCTTGGACTTTTCAATTTATTTTGAAATTTTATTTCCTCTGAGGTGGTTCCTTGGTGACATGGACTTTGAGGAGTGTTCTTCTAAATATTAAGGTCTCTCCAACCTCTGAAGTGATGTTCACCATTGGGTAAGTCACAATATCTTCATCTTCTTGAACTAGGTGGTTCTTTTTCTCTCCCCCATGAGAGCTTGACTTTCTTTTTAGGGCATTTGTTTGCAGTGTGTCCTACTTGATTACAATTATAACACTTGTTGATAAAGGTGCTTGGAAATTTTCCTAATCCCCCAAATATCCCTTTGCTACTTTGTATCCTTCCTCTAAAATTCCTTCTGAAGTTTGTGTCTCCTCCATGTTCAATTTGGCTAAATTCTCCTTCAGTTCTTTGGGACTATCCTCTACCCCCAAAAGTACCTGTACTTCTGAAATTCCTTTCTCTTTCTCTATTATTGTGCTCACTCTTCCTATTTAGTTTTGCCTCTTCTCTTAAAGCTACTTGAAAATATTCATCAACCATTCTTGGAGTCGCCAAATTGAGTTCATATTGTAAATTAAATCTTAGGCCATTGAGGTATCTATCAATATTCTTCTTTTCATATCTACATGTCCATATCTGAGTGTGATTTTATGGAATTCTTGTGTATAAGAGGATACATACATATCCTTCTACTTCAAATTATGTAGTCTCTTATACACTTGTATTTTATGATGTATAGGTAGTAATTGGGCCTTTATCTTACTCATCATTCTTCCCCAAGAACTTATCATGGGTCTTCCTACCTTCACCCTTTCTCCTTGGGTGTAGATCCACTAAGTTAGGGCAGAACCCTTCAATTTTGTTTTGGAAAACTGTTAGAATTTGTAATCTTTCCTTGGTGTATTTATAAACCAAGGTTAGATCTTTTATTCTTTTCTTGTTGGAATATATTAGGATATAAGCCAAGGTATCCTAATATACTTCATTTTTTGTCTTCTTTCCACTACATTCTATTTCGTCCTCTAGTGGAATATGTGAGGACAAATATTTAATGTAATTTGTAAATTAGTTTTTTCTCATTAAGAGGAATCTCACACTTGGCCTCACACACTTATGAATGGTGGCATTCATTCACATGGGAGTTACATTTTGAAATCCTTCACTCATCTCTACTTATAGAGATATTTCTCCACACACTCAAAACCAATTCTCTTACATTTCTCTCACACATTTTCTCTCTCTCTCTCTCTCTCTCTCTCTCTCTCTCAGTTCTATCATATTGTATTGAGCTAAGTGCTCATATTCTCTCTCCCTCTTTTTAGGCTTTTCATGCCTCATTCATAATTCACAAGGGGTTTTCTTTGCTTTCCCCTTTCAAATTCTTGTCTCCTCTTTGCTTTGTTGGTGTATGCTCCTAGATTTTGCACTAATTCATGGTATTTTCCTAACTCCTCACTCTTGGATTAAATAATTTCCTGCATTTCCATTGTTATTCCTTATCATTTTTAACATGGTATCAGAGCAGGTTGGTTTAATCCTTTTTTGAGTGTACAGGTGAAGGAGATATCATATTTTGGAGCACTCCAAATTGGAGACTCTTGAGAGAGTTTTTACTAATCCCTTTTAATCTTCTTAGTTGAAAAAAATCAAATTTTTTTGGGGGTTTGGCCGATTTACTACCAAACCCGGTTTTCTATAGTTAGCTAATTTATTTCATTTATTTACATTGTTATCAAAAAATTCAATATTTCTTATCTAACCTTGTTTTTGGTGCAGTTTTTTTTTAAAAAAAAATTTATAAATCAAAATATCTGCTCACAATAGCTCCTTTCAAAATATATCTTAATCATTTTGTTTAATATATCTATCTTAATAAAATCTTAATATTTTATGTTCTTAAAAATTACTCAATCCTAATTCTATAATCAAATTTATTATTATATTATTCTTTTCAAAAAATTTAAAGCCTTATTATATCAGTTCTTAATATCATTAATAATCATTGTTTGTTCAAATTTAAATTGCCTTTCCTTGCATGTGTTATTTCTAAAAAAAACTAACTCTCCTTTTAATTCCTTCCTTAGGAGCATTTTTCCAGTAACGGCAACATATTCGGTTTTGCATGCATTATCATTTGTTCTGCATATTAGACTCCATAGATTCATGTCTCTTTTGAATTAACGTCTCTCTACATTTATTTCATTTTCTCCTTTGCATACCTTAAAATTTGCTTGCAAGGGAAATCGGCCACTTTAGATCTCTGTCTATTTCATTTTGTTCAGTGCTTAATATCTGCTCACGATCGATAGATTTTGCAAGTCTTTCTTGTTTTAATTTTAATATTTGGTTCAATTTTTGGAACATTTTTTGCAGTCTTGTTTCATTGTATTAACATTTTATAACATTTTAATACATATTGTTTCATTGTAACGTTTCAATACATTTTGTCTTTTCATTCTTTGCATATCGGTTTCGACTTTCTCTTTGTAGGTTACTGTATTCCTTTTTGGTTATTTGTGATTCTCTTCTATCCTAGTGTATATGCTAGTGTCTTTTTCTCTGCATGCACCGTATATGCTAGCATTTTTTTTTTGTAACTAATCTGCACTTTAAGCTTTGTGTAAATCCTTTTGTTTTTCTTGGCTTGTAATAGTCATTTTGCTTACTACGATTAGAGTGTTTCATCATTCAATATTTTGTTATAGATTATACCCTGGATGACATTTGTTTAGGTTCTTGATAGAAAATCTATCCATTAACATTTTTGTTTACGTTTGCATTAACGTTTTATGCATTAACGATTTTTATTAATATTTGCAGTTTTTGAATGGATGAGAGAAATGAAATTTCAAAACGGTCGCATGATCGCAAGCAGTAAAAAAATACCATGCAATCATGCGGGGAAGAGAGGAGTATCCAAAAAAGAGTCCATCGGATTCGATGGAGGGGAAGGAAGAGAGCGATATCTGAAAAATAGTCACTCCCATGATCGAGGTCGCATGATCGCAAGAGGTAAAAAAATGCCTTGCGATCGTGCAAGGAAGAGGGGAGTATCCAGCATAGAGTTCAATAGATTCAATGGAGGGGAAGGTAGACAATGATACCCATATGGGGCCAGGAAGCAGCTTCCATCACAGAAGCAGGTGTTTGATCAGTACCAATTGCAACAAGATTTGTCACACTATGGTAAGGTTTCCCATCAGCCCTCTCGCCTTCCACATTTTCAATCGGTCCCGTTTGCACAGAAAAATTGGGTGAAGGGAAACACTGCTACCCATTTTGATCCTAATGACATAATGAAAATATTTAGTGGAAAAGTAACAGTCCAACCGGCCAAGCCTTTTTTTGTGAATCCTAGATTCATTAACGCACCAGTAAAGCCCCAGTCTAGGTTGCAAAGGAAGGAGGGTTTCAATAAGGCAGTACAACATCTCAAAGCCCCTTTTAACAATGCACATTCTATTCATGAGGTGGGAGGTAATCTCTTCTTACCAAGACAAAAAGCTCAGGGTAGATATCGACGCTTCCACAAGCAAGAAATACTGGACATTTGTGAAGGCACACCACCGGGATCGCCTGTAGCCATACGGTATAATCAGGGGCCCGCTAAAAAATAGGGAGATTTGAGGGTTACGAAGTAGATATCTAATCAACATACTGGGCAATCTCATCAGGTCACAACAAATAGAGCCCCTTTTAATCCTAAGCAACCTATTCAAGTTTGGCAGATTAAGCAGAGCACTCTTCATAAGGCAACTCATCAGGGGACTGAGACTCATGATTATACATCAATATCCTTTCCAGATCATTTGCTTCAAGATCAAATTCATCATCTCCAAAATATAGCATTAATAGGTACATTTTTTAGAACAGGCTTATGTATTGATGATATTAAAATTTGGGCCTTTGACAATTGGCCAGGGTTAATTGATGTTTTTTGGTTAAATATTGAGTTGGGTTATTTTCTTGCTAAATTTGAAAACTCTGTTATGAGGAATGGGATACACAAGATCAAAAGTTGGTTCTGCAAAGGAGTTGGACTCTTTACTACAGTATGGACCCCTAATCTAAAACTACAAGATAGAGCTCCACTTTTCTTCCCCATTTGGATTGCCTTGCCAAACTTGCCTTTAGAATTCAGAGATCTGGACATAGTAGAAATCATTGCTAATCAGCTTGGTATCTTTGCTAAGCATGACCTAATACCATTTGAGGTGCTACACTGAGAAGTTAGAGTGTGTATCCTTCATGATGGGACTTCTAAATTGCCAAAATGTATTTCCCTAAAATCCAAATGGGGGAAGTGGGATCAGAAAATTCATCTTCAAAATGAGGAGACTATCATGTTATATCAACATCAATTAGGGCATTTCACAACTCATTGCCAATCCTAGCCATTAACCCAATTGAGGGTATGTGATAACTTCTGTACAAATCCTTTCCAGTGCTCCATATCACATATCCCTCAGCAAGCGGAATTGAAATCTTCTTCACCATACTCTGTTGAAGTGCTGCCTAACAAGATTTACCCATATGAAGCTTCTATCTACTTTTATTGGGCTATAAGTATCATTATGGTGTTCTTGAGTGCCTCCAAGCAGCCTACCTTATTAGGTTGGAGTAAATTAGAAGACTCAAGTTTCAGTCAGGATGACATAGTACAACACTTAATGTTTTCAGATTCTCCTGCTACAAATCCAATTACAAATGATGTGTTTGATAAAGAGGTGGTGGTAAATCTGCGAGCTAGGAAAATTTCAGAAGAGTTATTGACAGACCTAGCTACCAAAATAATATATGAAATAGTAGAAATAGAGGGGATCCTTCAGTATGAAGGTGTGTACAACAAACAAGATCAACATAAATGCCTGAGTGATGGTTTTACCGCTATTCCAATAGAAGAGAATATGCAACCGCTTGAAGAGCATCAGATATCTAAGGAGAGAGTTAATGGGCAAAGAGAAGCTATATCTGTCAACCATAATAAAGACTATAGGAATGCAACTAGTATGTTGGTGCCTCCATTTGAATTAGAGGAGACTGTTCACTCCCACATTGTAGAATGGATACAAAGTAACACATTATCTACATCAGAGGAAAACCTAGCAGGATATGACCAGGAATTGCATGATGATCCAGATTTGGCTATTGATGGGACTAATCAGGAAATATTGGATGGCCCAAACAATACCACTTGTGTTGTAGGAGCAGGTCCTATGGCTTTTGACCCTAATATGTTGCTATCAATTGAGCAATCACCATTACATCAAGCACAAGCCAAGGCTTCACCAAAAAAAAGAGGTAGAAAGCCCAAAAGTACTATAGTCAAAGAAGAAATTGAAGCTGGAATTCAATCAACACTGGATGGGAAGTTCACACCTTCCAAAAGATTGACGAGGAGAACAAGAGGTTCTCCTTGTCAGCAATGAAGATAGCATCTTGGAATGTTAGAGGACTCAATGCCTCTAACAAAAGAAATAGAATCAAGCTAGAAATTGATTCTATAAAAGTGGATATTATACTACTTCAAGAAACAAAGATGTTAGATGAGGTTTTTAACAAAACTATTGGGAAATGGACAAAATGGAATGTTGTTCATAGTCCAGTGATAGGTGCATCAGGTGGGCTGGCTATCCTCTGGGATACTAATCTTTTTCAAGTCCAAATTATTGAGAAGAAAGATAATTGGCAAGCCATCATATTGGAATGTTTTGATACTAAAATATTATTGTTTAATGTTTACGGGCCCACAACAACCCAAGATAAATTGAGATTGTGGTCAGAGATTACTCAATTTTTACAACTTCAATCAGACACACATATCATAATGGGGGGGGATTTTAATGCCATTTTAAAACTGTCAGAAAAAATGGGTGGAATTTGTCCACCAATGAGGACAATTCAGGACTTTGCAAATTTTGTTGAAGATAATGTCCTAATGGATGTTGTGCCATCAAATGGGTCATTTACATGGACCAAAAAAAGGGTAGACTTCTCTCAAATAGCGATCAGATTAGACAGATTTCTCCTCTCCCAATGCTGGAAATTAGTCAATGTTACATTTCACTCAGAAATTCTACCACAACCAGGTTCAGATCATTTCCCAATTTGTCTGCATTTGTACACGATAGTAACAAAACAAGATTTCCAACATAGACCATCATTCAAGTTTGAAAGAATGTGGTTACGCCACCCAATTTTTTTGAATTCACTTAAGCATATTTGGAATTCAGTGCCCACGATAGATGGAACTAAAATGTACCAGTTTGCACACAAGATGAAGCTCACCAAACAGTGGATCAAGAAATGGAATGAGATGATATTTAAGAATATTTTTAAAGAGAAAGAAATAGTCAAGGCCAAATTAGAGGACATATATAACACTATTATAAAAAAAGGGATGAATAATGACTCCTTCACTACTCAGAAAAGTCTAGTACAGGAGTGGGAGGAAATATGCAGCAGGAAGAGGAATACTGGAGGCAGAAGTAAAGAGAACTTTGGCTAAAAGAGGGGGATAGAAATACAAAATACTTTCATGCATCAGCTAAATTAAAAACAATGAGCAATCCTATTCTCTCTATAACCAAAGCTGACAATGACATCTTATTGTCAGAACCTCAAAGCATACAAGATGAAGGGGTCAGATTTTTTCAAAATTTGTTAGCCCCTCCTGCCATTGCTTGTCCACTGCCACCTCCAATGGAGGAACTACTAGAGACAATCCCCAACATGATCTCAACAGTAGAAAATTTAAAACTCATGGCTCCATTTACCATTCAGGAATTAAAAAAAGTGGTCTTTTCCTTGCCTTCGAACAAAGCCCCAAGCCCAGATGGCTTTATTGCTCTATTCTTTCAAGTATGCTGGGACTAGATTGGATGGGAATTATTGGATGTTATAGAAGAATCAAGGACCAACAAGACCATGTTGAAAAACTTCAACACCACTAATATAGCCATTATTCCAAAAGTGCAAAATCCAAAGACATTTGCAGACTTCCGACCGATATCCTTGTGCAATACTATCTATAAAATCATCACAAAGGCTATTTATTTAAGGATGCAGTACCTTATCCCTAAGATTGTCTCGCATCCACAAGGGGGCTTCGTTCCAGGTAGAGAGACAATGGAAGGAGCTCTAGTGGCTCATGAAGTTCTTCATTCTATCCACAATAGTAAATCACCACATTTCATTATTAAACTAGACATGATGAAAGCATATGATAGAGTTAGCTGGGATTTCCTCATTAAGGTCCTACAAAAATTTGGATTTTCAAGAAGTTGGTGTAAATGGGTAAAAGCTTGTGTTTTGGGTGCATCTTTTTTAGTTTTGATAAATGGTGTTCCGGCGGGTTATTTTTCATGTACACAAGGAGTTAGGCAGGGGGATCCTTTATCACCAGTCTTATTCATTTTAATGGCAGAGACATTTAATAGGTTCATACTTCAGAAGAAAGTGTCAAGCAAGTGGTTGGGTGTGCAAATTGGTCAAACAAATATTTCAGTGACTCACTCACTTTTCGCTGATGATACATTATTATTTGGTACATCAAACATCAGTGAGGCCAAGCAAATCAAAGAAACCTTGGAACTATATACTATAGCATCAAATCAGAGAGTTAATCCTCTCAAATCCAAGATATATCTGTTTAATACAAATCAAATTGTATCTAATAAAATTGTTAACCTTCTTGGATTTTCAATGGATTTCCTTCCATCAATCTACCTTGGTACCCCATTTTTCACGGGGGCAAATAAAATCAGTTATTGGACACCAATCATCAAAAGGATTAAAGCCAGGGTGATTGCATGGAAAGCAAGGTGGCTGTCTCTCTCAGGTAGAATACTTTTAATAAAAATAGTTCTCTCAGCAATCCCCAATTATTACTTATCAGTCCTCAAGGCTCCTATGTCGGTCATTCAAAAAATTTAGAAACTGATTAGAGATTTTCTATGGACTGGGAACATGAACGGAGTAAAGAAAATCCCTTTAGTCTCGATAGAGAAATTGGCACAAGTTAAGCAACTGGGTGGGGTAGGGATTCATGATCTACAAAAGTGAAACATAGCATTTGGGGGCAAATTAGTATGGAAAATGTAATCTAAGCCACATAATATTTGGTGCCAAATTATGCAAGCCAAGTACTTAGATGATTCTAACCTGGCTAGAATTATATCGGTATCTGACCCCCCTAAAGGGTCAGCCATTTGGGACTTCATGATCTCTTCCAGAGATTTAATATGCAAGTATATTACATGGGAAGTCAATAATGGTCAATCAGTCAAGTTTTGGCGTGACTCATGGAGTGGGGCACCACCTTTGATTAGTAAAAATGACATTGGAATGGAGGATATTATCTCTATAGCAAAAAATGGTTGGGATATTCACTTAATTGGATATGTATTTGCTATATGCCTGCACTCAAGGAAAGTAATTTGGAAAGACCCCCAAGAGCTACCTCTCTCACCACAACAGATTCAATTATTTCAGAAAATCTTGTCTCAAAGACTGATCTACTTATCAAACTTGGAGGATAATTTGATTTGGGCACCGGGGGCAGATGGGAATTTTAATATTAAGGATGGATATAAACTTATTCAGCAGAGAGACGCAACCAAGAAACCATCCTATGCTTATTCCTTCTACTCGAATAATCTAACATTACCAAAAGTAGGATGCTTTTCTTGGCTAGCTTTGAATAATAGGGCATTAACAAGCGAGCAACTTCAGAGACTTAATATAGCTCAGCCTTTTAATTGTCTACATTGTGATAATCATCAAGAAGACATAGACCACCTATTCTTAAAATGTGAATTTGCTCAAGAATTTTGGCATTTTGTCCTTAGAAAGTTACAATATCCAACTCCTCTTCCATGCAAGCTAAGGGACCTATTTGACTCATGGCCACAACTATATTCATCCTCCCTTTTTTCAGCAATTTGGAAGTGTACTCCAGCAATAGTGGTCTGGGCAATTTGGTGGGAGAGAAATGAAAGAATCTTTTGCAGACAATTTTCAACAATCCAAGTGGTCACAGCTCAAATAGAAAGATCGATATCAAAACTAGTTAATGCTAGTCATAATAAGCTTAAACATAACCTAATTATGACATCATGGGACTCATTTATATTGCGAGAGTGGAAACAAATACATGCTCCCTTTGGTTGGTGTTATCAACCAAAACCAAATAAAATGCTGGATAGAGAAGGGATTAAGTGGATGCCGCCATCCAAAGGGTTTAGCAAGATTAACTTTGATGGCTCCTCAAGAGGGAATCCAGGTAAATCAGGGGTGGGAATTTGTATCCAAAATTTTCAAGGAATATTACTAGCAGTAAAATGCTGCACGCTTCTTGATGGCACAAACAATATGTCTAAGGCCAAGGCATTATTAGAAGGTCTAATATTAGCAAAAAATGGAGGCTTCCGACATATTCAAATAGAGGGAGATTCAATAGTGATTATATCAGCATGTATAAGTAGAATATCCCATAACTAGAAACTATCATACATCCTTCAGCAGATTTGGCTGTTACTGGATTCATTTCAAGAAGTTTAGATCTCTCACACGCTTCGAGAGGGTAATAGACTAGCAGACCATCTGGCAAACAAAGGTTGTGATGGGTATGAACTGGTGGCTATTAATGATGATTCAATTATTAATCACGATGCCAAGTTGAAGGAAATCTATAGTCGAGAAATAGTGTCATGTGCAGTTGATGCCTCAAATGTCCAGATGTGAAGTTTGTTCTTTAACAGATGCATATCTATTTCCCCATTTGCAATTTCATCGGCACACATGTGTTTGTGGTTGAGAAAGTTTAATCAGTGTACTATTGGTAGAATCTCAAGTTCCAAAAATGATATTGAAACTTATGCATAATTTCGCTCACACTTGGGATATCCTGATTTTATTTTGGTTGTACTTGGCAATTTATTACAGCTACAAATATGTGGGCTTTTGATCATATCCATCACTCATTGTCGAGTTACAAGCTGGGAGCCAATGGATTTGCAGGTTAGTCAGGTGATGTAATGCAGACAGTGTGCCTGCTATCACCATGAAGTCATGCCCAGAAATTATAGAGTTAGGATGCGATTGGAACTTTTGGAAGAGGCTCTGCGACCTCACATCGATGAGGGCTCATTTTCATCAATGTTTATATGCCAGTTGCAAGAAATAAGGGATCCAATTCAATTGGTTGTTGGGGAAGAGAGCAATTTGATTGAGGAAGATACACACATTACAATGCTAGATAACAGAATAGAGTAAACAAAGTATATATTAATGCCAAATTTTTTGATTTACAGACTATGCCCAGAGCTGCCAATGCCCAGAATATCACCTATATTTATGTATATTACTGAACTATAAAACATTCCTTTTGTTTACAAAATATTCTTCCTATAGAAAGTCCTCGAAATGCCCTGGATTACATCCGAATGAGAGAAACGTCAGAGAAAAAGGAATATAAAATATACTGCATTTAATACAGTAGTTGGTGGATGAAAAATGGGCTGGTCACATGATCACATGAAGAAAATAATGCTCATGTGATCATGTGACAAGAGCAATAGAGGGGACCCACATGCTTTGAAACATTAGCAAAAGTTAAGGCATAAGGAAAAAGATCCTGGCCAAAAACATTAGGCAGTGCAAAATATTTGAGGTTGTCGCATGATCGCATAAACCAAATAAGGGTTATGCGATCATGCGAAAAGCTGAAAGGAGAGGGCCCCACGCAAAATTATCATAGGTTCGCATATAGAAAATAAAACTGGGCAAGCTTTAGGCAGTCGCATTTAAATCGGTGGTTGCGGTTCAAAAAGAGTTGGGCAAGTAGAGAGGTCACATGATCACATGGGTGGGAATGAAGCCATGCGATCATGTGACAAGGCACGAGGCACAGCCAGTGGTAGGTGTGGAAGGTGGATGGAAGTAGGGGTAGTTAATGCAGAGAGGCAAAAAGGAGTGTGGCTGCATGATCGCAAGAGAGGAGAGAGAAGCCTTGCGATCATGCGACAAGGCATTGAGAAAGCCTGCGGTAGAAAGAAGTACGGTGGACAGGGAAGATTAAAAACTATCCTGTTGGCATCCACATCCTTCACCATACTAGACTCTCATTCATGGAGCATTTGCAACATGATGGACTTATCCCAGTCAATGTCTTTGGTGTCTTCGCTGGCTCACAAAGCGCTCTCGAGGGCTGTTCAACAGTATGAACTATGGCATGGTTTGGCGCTAGTTGGTGGACTATTTTCGCATCATGAGCTACTCTCAAATCATGATTGCTTTCTAATCTATGAAAGTATTAAACACTCCCTCTGTTCGCAAGATGCTCAATTTGTAGAAAATGCACTTCGATTCTCGAAGAGGTGTTTGGGGTTTCACTTGGCAAACAAAGTCAGCATTCAGGTTAATGCTGTGTTAGACATCATGGAGCTGCCAAATCCACATCTTCCCTGTGTCTTCTCTAGTAGCCCGCGAGCTCTTTTGCAGGTCCCTGACCTTAATACACATCCAACTGGCTTGGATTTTGGTGGTGATTAGATGTATAAAATGTTGTTGTCATAGGAAAAATTCACACAATCGGTGTACTGTACATGTCGCCGTCATTAGGGCACTTTTGAAGGCTTTTTGGAGTATGATCTAAAATTGGATTAGAAATATTGACATATTGCTTGAAATATGTAATATTTATGTATTTATATATCCTTGGATATATGCATGTATATAACTTTGATCCCGGGGTTTCTTACTGGTTCTTCCACGGGGGAGTTATTGAACCAGATTAATAAAATATGGTGGTTACACCACTTTTGCTTAAAAAAATAAAAATATATTTGCAGTTTTTAAAAGATACGTTCCATGTACTAATGTTTGCAGGTTTTGTACTAACGTTTTGGTTTTGATTAAGTTTGCAGGTTTATTACCTTATTTAATATTGTGATTACGTTTGTAGGTTTTGTACTAATATTGTATTGTACTAACGTTTTGCAGGTTTTGTCAATACACTATTACTAACGTTTGCAGGTTTCAATACAATATTTGTAGTTTTTAAATGATACGTTTCATGTATTGATATTGTATTCCTTATTATCTTAACGTCTATGTATTCGATATAGTTTATTTGAGGTGTTTTTTGTTCCTTTTTTCGGTTCCTTAACGGTTCATTAATGTTTCTTTTCATTGCATGTTCTTTGCATGTAGTTTTTATTCATTGCATGTACATTTTATTCATTGCATGTAATATTCGTAGCTTCATTACTACCATTTTTTTTATTCGGATAACATTTTATGGTTAATAATGTTTTCTGGTTAATATCGGTTCTTTGCAGGATATAACGGTTAATAACATATACTATATAACATTGATTTGTTCAAATTTACAGTTTTTTCAATTTAACCTTTTTAATTTGATATTATAAGTAAGCTTCCTTTTTTTCCTTTCAGTTTATTTTTAATATTAGTTTTGTTAATTTGTTTCAATTAAGTTAGCTTGCTTGTTAGCTAAGTTGTTTATTCCGTAGCATCTATTAGATTTTGTATTTGGTTTAATCTAAGCAATCTTTTTCTTTAAGGATTTGAGTTAGTTTTTTTGTTAGATTCTAATCTACCTTTATATTCAATTTTCTAACCCTTTTTTGTAGGTTTGTATTTGAGCAACTCTCCTTGTTATCTGTTAAACCATAACAGATTAACAAGGATTTCTTTGCTCTTATAGGGTTCCTTTTTTTTAATTTGTTTATTATTTCCTGTTTTCAATTAAAATAGTTTAGACTCAATTCTTTTTTCTATCATTTCCTCTTATTTTCCTTTGCATGCAATGCATTCTCATCGTTATCTATTCATTCATAACAGATTAACCAAGATCTGCTCGCTTTCAATTTTTTTTAATCCTAGTTCCTTTCTGCCTTCTGTTCTGTTCAAGTTTTTCCCCTTCTAGCTTCCCTATCCATACTGCTTTATTCCTGCATCCAACATGTCTACCCTAATGCCTGAGATCAAATTAACCAGTACCAACTATCATGCTTGGAAAACCCACATGACCTTTATATTCAAATTCCACCATCTTTTAGACATTGCCACTAATGCCAGCTCTAAACCTGCTACCACTACTTCTCAAGCTGACCAAGATGCTTGGCAAGCTAAGAACGATGAAGCACTTGGGTTAATTGGCATATCCTTAAGTCCCAAACTATATGTCCTTATTTCCTCTTGTAAAAAATCCCATCAGGCTTGGGACATCCTGAAAAACACCTATGACAGTGTAGATGAGACCCGTAAAATCCAGCTTCAAGACCAGCTTGAAGATCTCAAGTATACAGATTTTAATTCTGTTGATGATTTTTTGCTTAAATTTGATTCTATTAGAGTTTTATTAGATGGGTTACAAGTACAATTATTTGATTTAAGGATAATTCATATTATAATTTGTAAATGTTTACCTAGGTAGTTTCAGCAGTTTATTACAAATATCTATTCTCAGTTAGCTATTCCTTCTTTAGCAACTCAATTAACTTATGTTATGTTTCAAAATATGTTGCGTCAAGAGGAGGCTAAACTAATTCAATTTGGTATATTGAAATCTCATGAACATGCTTATGTTTCTCAATCTCATAATAATAATAATAGAGCTAATAATAATTCAAATAACAATCAAAATAATCAGAGATCAAACAATTCCAACTGTAATCAAAATCATCAAAGACCTAATAATAATAATAATTACAATAACTATCATAATAATAATAATAATAATAACAATAATAATAACCCTTCAAATAGGCCTTATTGCACTTATTGTGGTAAAAATGGTCATTTAATTCATAATTGTTTTAAGAAATAGAAAGAAGATCAACGAAATTCTCAAAATTACTCTAATGGAAATCAATCTCGTTCTGCTTTTACTGTCTGTTTTAATTCTTCTAGACCACCTAAATGGATTATTGATCATAATGCATCTCAACATGTCCAATACCACAAGGAAGTCTTTGATTCTTTCCAACCTGATTCTATGCATATCCCTGGTTCTTTAGCTAATAATTGCTGTCAAGTTGAAGGAACTGGTATTGTTTCTGTTCAAAATGATAAATTACATGATGTGCTTTCTGCTCCTAATCATATTTCTGTTCTTGATCCCAACATTAAGGATAATATTGATATTCATCCAAATGATAATGATGAACATAGTAATGATACTCCTAATAATGATAACGGTAATAATCTGTTTTCTCCTCCTTACTCTCATGTTGATATGTTTGACCAAGAAGAGGAAATTATATCTACCTTTCTTAATGATACCTTGCAAGACATGTCTTTTACTCAAGATGAAATTTATAGTGATAGTACTAGTCCTATGATTGATGATAATGATGCTTATATTAACTCTCCTATTAATGCTTCATATTTTGATGAATACACTACAGATTTATCTTATACAACTAACGATTGAATTTCTGAATCTATAACTCATGAACATGTTACAAATTTGGTTTATGCTTATGATTCTTTGACTCATGATTCTCAATATGATTTTTTCCAAAATGTTACTGATTCAGCACTAGGTGATCCCAATGATGGGCACTCTATTAGTGTTTCTTGCCTTTTTGTAGGCTCAAGTTTTGATTATGCTCCACCTCTAGTTTTAAATAGAATTGAATATACAAACTGCATAAATGCATCTCAAGCATCTCAATGGTCTCTTAAAAATTTGGGCTCTCCTCAACATTCTATTCAAGCTCCTATGTACCATCCCAGCTCCAAAGCACAAGTTGAAGACCTGCAAGATAATCAGGCCAAAGACATCCTAGTGAAGACTCTTTCCAAAGAAACATCTCAGATTCATTGTAAACATTTGGGTTTAATACCTATTGATGTAATTACCCCAAGTAAAGATTAAAGGGGGGTGTTAGAATTTGTAATCTTTCCTTGGTGTATTTATAAACCAAGGTTAGATCTTTTATTCTTTTCTTGTTGGAATATATTAGGATATGAGCCAAGGTATCCTAATATACTTCTTTTTTTGTCTTCTTTCCACTACATTCTATTTCATCCTCTAGTGGAATATGTGAGGACAAATATTTATTGTAATTTGTAAATTAGTTTTTCCTCATTAAGAGGAATCTCACACTTGGCCTCACACACTTATGAATGGTGGCATTCATTCACATGGGAGTTACATTTTGAACTCCTTCACTCATCTCTACTTATAGAGATATTTCTCCACACACTCAAAACCAATTCTCTTACATTTCTCTCACACATTTTCTCTCTCTCTCTCTCTCTCTCTCTTAGTTATATCATATTGTATTGAGCTAAGTGCTCATATTCTCTCTCTCTCTTTTTAGGCTTTTCATGCCTCATTCATAATTCACAAGGGGTTTTCTTTGCTTTCCCCTTTCAAATTCTTGTCTCCTCTTTTCTTTGATGGTGTATGCTCCTAGATTTTGCACTAATTCATGGTATTTTCCTAACTCCTCACTCTTGGATTAAATAATTTCCTGCATTTCCATTGTTATTCCTTATCATTTTTAACAAAAACTTTACTTTCTTTTCTTATGACATCTCCTTATATTCAAAGTAATTATTGAGTGCATCAATCCACTCAAGTAATTTCTCAGGGTCCATTTTTCCTCCATACACATGGATTTCCATTTTCACATCATTAGACTCCTTGTTCACTGTCTTCAATATTCTCATGAATCTTCTCTCATCAGGTGGTACCTCTTCCCCATGTTTCTCTGGAGGGTTCTCATCTTCCTCATCCTCTTCCTCAGAGCCATCCTCATCCCTTCTCTCTTTTCTCTTTCCCTTTTCTCTCTCTTTATCAACCTCCATGGTTGCAAACCTTTCCTCCATTTCTTGGAACCTCTTGGCCACTTCTTTAGTCATCCCCTTTGGAGGCATTATACAAGCCTCTCCTTCACTTTCTTCTGCAAGTATACAACAAGTCTTGTTCTCCCAACTATCAAAATTTATCTGATACCAATATGAATGTAGAGGTTCTTGATAGACCCAATTTTAAACACTATCAAGTTTCACTTGTTTACTAGATCAAACAATCTAGACCTTTTAGGGAACTCTTCACTATGGACCCAACTTCCTTAAGACCTTTCACTAGGATCCTTGCACAAAAGATACATCAATACCCTTACATGAATCATACATAGCTATTTTAAGTGTTTATAGTCTTCTAAGACTCAATGATATTCAACCCAAACTCTTCCCAAATCTAACTCGCACATGCGACAACATTTGCCCTTTGTACCTTAGCACACACCAAACCCTCAACTTATGGATTATGCTAAAACTCTTCATGAGTGGTTATGAATACTACCAAAATGATGTGAGATCACTTCAATAATTTTAATACAATGTAAATTTACCACCCAAACAAACCAAAAACACCAATTTGGTTAGATCACCCTATTAGCCCTATTAGGTCTATTAGGCCTAACTAATGAGTTTTTGGGACATAGCTTTCCACTCCTTGACCACCAAGACAATATAAGAACCTTTTTGGAAACCCATTTGGGGACTTTAAAACATATTTTAAATTCAAGTTGATTCTCACCAAATGATCGATAAATAAGGTTTGATCACCGAGGCCTAATATGGCTAATTAGGCCTAATTACAAAACAAGTATTCTTCAATTCTTTCACCAAATCTGAACTCCACTTAAAATAGTTTAAAAATGTCTCCAAACCATCACTTCTTAGTACCTAAACCTCCCAAATCTAGGCACGCAACTCAATTAGTCTGCAAACCCTTGTTACTTGGTCTCCCACATAGAGATGTCAAACCCTAAATCACACATTTGACTGTAGAATCCTTAAGAGTTTGTTTTGAAACCTAAAAAATACAAAGGATAACCCTAAACTATCTCATTTCACCAAGAATTATATTTTACTATCGGTGGAATGATGAGATATGGTCTTTGTTATGTGAAAACCCTAGGCAATTAGGGTTTCAAACTCGTTTGCACTAAAATTCTTATATCTCGATCGATTTTGATCAAACTAATGCCAAATAAAAGGTAATTCCCCTATCTATACATCCATATAGTTTTTGATCATCTTCCAATCTATACAAAGCTGTACAACAAGACTGATTGCATAAAAATGTGTAAAACAAAGCAAAATTGTATTGATTCAATATCAATTCTTCAACAACTATCATGGTTCAACCACATGAGGCATAAATATCCTTCTTACATCTATCCCAATCGAGTTAAATTTAAATTTAAACCATCTGACTATTGGAATGATTAGTTGTACGATTATGAAAAAGATGTCTGAGCAACTTTGACAACTTTTGTAACTTTTGACATTTACCTATCAATTTGTCTCCTATGACCCTATAACCTTGCTAATATGCCAAATTTGGAGCCTTTGACCCTAATTTGATCACCTAGATCTTGACTAGTTAGAATGAGAAATTTGGCATGGAAGCCTTACAATATGTTTGAACAATGTTTCCACTTGGTCCAAGGGACCTTATTACAACAAAACAATTTTCTACATATGCCTAAACATCCTATTTGAAGATATGATTCATAGATTCTCCTGTAGCACATGGACATTATGAGAAAGAAACTTGCATCAAATGGAGAATATTGGCTTGGATTTGGATGGTCTTGAAGAATTTAAGATTTGGAGATCTTGATCTTGGATGCTTGCCTTTAAATATTGAATCCAATTGATCTTGCTTACATAGAATCTTGATAGATTGGTTTCCAAAATGCTTGCATATGATTATGTATCTTAGCTTTCACTTGATAATGGATGTCAAAAAGAGGAGTGATAAGGGGTTCTTGGACTAAATCCATCATTTTGGGGCTCAAATTTGATCCAAATCAACCATAGATCAAAATCTAGAATTAGGACCCTGACATCATGCCACAAGGAAAGTTTGGGCCCCAAAACGTAGGGACAGGTTGATTTTGGCAACTTGTCTTAGGAAAATTGGGCTCAAATTTTAGGGGGAGCTCAAGGAGGGAGAAAGGAAGGAGGAAAAGAAGAGCCAACTTGCTAGGATCAAGCATAACAGGTATTCTGACCTTGAAATCACTAAAATGGGGCCTAATTGGTCCTAAAGCATCAAATTATAGTTGCTAAATTTTTAGGACTATACATATAAGCCCTGCTTTAGCGGGAGTATCAGACAAGCTCATGCTCACAGTAAGGTATATCAATACATAAGAAGGATCTTATCAAGGTGAAGGAGATAGAGAAACATCAAGCCCCCAATTGACTTAAGTCTTCATAAAATTTGGAAGCAAGATAAGAGATGCATCACTCAGAAGAAAGAGAAGGAAAATAAGTGAGGGACATGTGATTAATAGATTGGTAATGGATTGCCTTACTATGGATCACACACAAAAGGATAGTGTTTTAAAAGACAAAATTGAAGGTCTAGCAAGCTATGTTATGCTAGTCAATCCACAAAAAATGATCAATCCTTAAGGAAAGCATTGTCTCCATTAAGGGATATGAAAAGGGTGATCAGTCCTAAGGAAAGCATTGTCTCCACAAGGATCAATAACAATGATTGGGCCTAAGGAAAACATTTTCTACTTAGGGATCAAAGAAGAAGGATCAATCCTTAAGGAAATCTTTGTCTTTGTTAAGAGATCCAATGGAAGGATGAACATGAGGAAAGCATTATCCCCTTGGGAAGCTACAAGGGAGGTTGCATTGAATCATTGTGTATGTGTGTGAAAAATGTGAAACAAAGAGAAGAGTGTATGCCCCTATGTTAAAGTGATTGCAAAATTCTTAACAGGAGCAATGGCTTTAATGGAGCATACATGCATACATGAAATATTTTATCAAAATTAAATATCATCATCCCCCAAAGGTATTAGAACTACAAGAATAATGGAAGAATGTCACATAAGAGTTATAAAGAAGTGTCTTTTTGGGTTGGCATCACAGAGACCAAAAAGAATAGGTAGTACCATTTTGCATAATCCCCGATCAAATAACTCAAAGGCACATTTACAAATAGTGGCACATGCACAACATAACATGTAACAACATATAGAAGAAGTGAGATATGAATAGAGTAATGTTTATGACATTTAGATTCCTTTGTCATCTTGCACCAACAGAGAAACACGGGTCATTTAAAGAAATCTAAAAAAACATATAGCATGAAACACATCACAAGGGAAGCACATTACAATAAGCAAACACACAAAATCCACTGCACAAGAGGGGCTAGTCAAGTCTATCGCCTGACCCCCATCTTGTTCTATAGTGTTTATGGTAGGTGGGAAACACATAAGAGGAGCAACATCAAACACGATAGATGGAACAATAGCTAGTTCTAAACAAGGACCATGTTGTGAAGATGTGCCACTTTTCTTGTCACTAGGATTAAGAGATAAATTTTGTAAACAAATAGTTGGTAAATCATGATTAACATCAATAAGATCAAACATATCATCATAATCACCAGCATGAATATCATCATTAGTTACATTATGATCATAAAAAATATCACCATCAAGAGTATCTTCTTCATCCAAATTAACTATAATATAATACAAGATATGAATAGAATTATCATGTTTGTTCAATTTCATATTTTTCAAGTTAACTTCCTCCTTTGGCTTAACGATGGTTTGATCAAAGGGAATCAAGGCATCAATAGGTGTTTTAGGTGAAGCAATTTTTTTGGAAGCACGTTGATGGGATCTAGAACAACTTTATAGTGATGGTCATGAGCATGATGGTTATGTTTTGTTTTGCTAGAAATTGGGTTTGGTTCAGGATCAATCAACATTGGGTCATTTTCTTCTTTAGAGGGAAGAATGAAAGAAACCACACTAGGTTGAGAGATATTATTAGCAGAACATTTATAAGATATAGGAGTTGGAATTGAAGGATATATAGGAGGTGTAGGAAGAAGTCCTCATCTAGGCAAAGGAGATGGAGTATCCTTAGATTTTATAAGTTCACAAATATTTTGGATTTTTTAGGCTTGATATGATTAGAATAGATCATCTCTACGAGGTTGAGTTGGTTGAGGTATGGAAGGCCACAAGAAATCAATGTCAATAGAATCTCAAGGTACTGAAGACAAATAGAGGCTATGGTTAATAATCATGATTTTTCCATTGTGAGAAAATTTAAAACACTTATGACTAGGAGAGACCAATAATTTCATGGAAGTAAGCCAAGGAAGACCAAGTTTGACTTGAAATTAATCAAAAGTTGGAACCATGGTAAAGGCAACATTTAAATTTTTGCCACCAACTTCAATAGGAAATGAAATGGGTCCATGGGAAGGATGAAGGAAACCATTGAAATTTTGGATTATAACATCAAATTTATCACAATAATCACATTGAAATTGTCTATTGAAAAGATGTTCTTCAGTTATCACATTCACCATGCAAGTAGGATCAATAAGGACACCTCATGAATGAAGGCCATTAACCTTTTCCATAATATAAAGGAGAACATCAGGTGCTTTAATTATCTTAGTAGGGTCAAAGGTAATGCAAATATCAAGTTTGGGTTTAGGTTTAGGTTTAGGTTTAGTTTGATCAATAAGGTTGACAATGTTATTGGCTTCATTACATTTATCATCATAGTCAACAACATGAGTGGAAGAAGACAACAAAGGCTGAGTAGACTTGGTGATATTGGTAGAATAAGATGACAAAGGGTTGGTATAGATTTGCAAGTTTTGGTTGGGAGGTGTAACAGATTTTTCTCCTTGATCATTAACACCCTCAATAGATATGGCATTGGAAACAATAAGTTCTTGAATAACAGATTTTAAAAGAAAAATAAATTTAGTATCATGACTAGGTTGATGATGATATTGATAAAAATATTTGTCATCAAAGTGTTTGGGTAAAGGTTTGGATGTGTCAATTGGTTTAACGAGAGGAAGAGTTAATAATCTATCATTAATCAAATTCAACATCACATTATTCAAAGATTTAGAAAGATAAGTAAAATTGTGTGCATGTTTAAAAATAGATGACAATGAAGTCACACCTTTGGATGATGTTTCCACTTTCTCATCAACATTTTTGGTTAAATTATTGATCTTAATAAAATTATTTGCTTTCTAAAACTTGTTAAAATTATTAGATGTGACATCTTTCTTATCAACCAAAGCCATTGGAGTGGTGCTCTCAAACTAACTCACCTAAAGTTGATAATTATGATGCATAGCACATAATTGAGTAAAAGAGGAAAATTCAAAAAGTAAACTCTTATCTCTAATGTCTTTTTGTAAATTACCAATGAAAATACATTGTACATCAATGTTCGGCACATGATAAGAAATTTGAGCATGCAAATGCATAAATATATTGGACTAATCACCAATGTCCCCCTTTGGGATTCATGACATGGTTAAACAGCCTCATGTGTCTTCTATAAGTCTAGTCATTGTATTGAGCATTACAAGTCAATCTTTTGGTACAACAACAATCGCTAGTTGTACAGATGATATTTGAGCTTGGTCATAGGTTTGAATCCCCTCAAGGTGAAATTGAGGAAGGGATTGTTGGAATAATTACCAATTTCCTCCTTTGGAATTTGTGACATGGTTTAATAGTCTCCTTTGTCTTCTATAATTCTAGTGGTTGTATCAATAATTACATGTTGATGTTTTGGTATAACGACAATCGATAGTTGTAACAAAATCTACCAATGAAATATGTCACTTTTTCTCTAACACCTTGTTTACAATGCATTAAATCAATCAAAGAAATATTAGGACCAATTTTGTTTTGTTATTGTTGGATAAAAGCATTAGCAAGATTTTGAAAATAATCAATAGAATAAGGACGTAAAGAACAATACCATTGCAAAGATTTATCTCAAAAGGTTCTAGTATATAATTTATCCATGAACCTATGATCATGAGATAAATCACTACACAAGGTTTAAAATGTTTTGACATGAGTCAAAGGATCACATTTAACATTATAAGTCTCAAGATGTTGAATCTCCATGTATTTCAGAATAATGACACAAATGATATCCAAAGACAAAAATACTAGCAATATCACAAGTAGGAGTATTGAACTTCGATTGAGTCATTGAAGTAATTTGTTATTGCAAGGAAGACATAGTTTGATCCAAGATATAAATAGTACAATTGGTAGAAATAATGGTAGGAGGAGATATATTTGATATGTGTGGAGCCTTGTGAGAAACGAAAGGAACTATTGAGTATGTAAGTGCACACTATTGTAAGTGGCCATTGATGAAGGTAAATAAACACATAGCACACTTGAAGGGATAGTGGAAAAAGCAAGGTTAAGGATGATAACATGTATAGCTTTGAGATTTTGAATTAAATTTGTTATGATAGGTGGAGCATAGGTGGACACACTAGGAATTGAGGTAGAAATAGGCATAGAGGTCTCAACACTAGTAGTAGGTGGAATGAAACCTAACTCTTGAGAATAATATCTAATAGGCTGAGCATTGTTATCAATGAGATGAGAGATACTAAACAAGATGTTAAAACTATCTTCATCATTACGAATTAAATTTCTTAAGCCATCTACAACTAAAATGACTTCAAGATTAGGGTTTTCTTGTCCTAACCATTGTTCAAATTTATCAAAGTCATTGGAAAGCTTTTGGACTTGCATATGAGGGAATATTAAAGACTCGTCTTCATAATGAGAAGAATAGGAAGAGTTTTTATCCATAATAGGGTTGATTTCACTAGTATGCATGTCAACCTCATCAAGATTCCTAGGAAAAATAGAAGCCTCATGATCAAAGGAACACATAAGTATAGAACTTCTCCTAAATGTAATACTATATGTAGGACTCAAAGTAATAACACTCATGTAAAAGGGAATGAGAGAAATGATGAATGCAATGAAATTTCAAGATTTGAAAGAGACTTGCAATCCAAGTAAAGAAAATCTTTTCATGAAAGACACATATAACTATCAAATTCAAAGATGCAATGTAAAGCATGAACAAGTAGATCTAGATCTAACTATGAAAATAAGAAGCATGTAATACATACAATAAGAATGATAAGGATGAGATGTAATGCAATATGAATAAGTAGGTCTAGATACTAAATTAGAGTTATAAAGAGATAAATCTATAGATCTAGATGCATACATTATGATAAAGATGGGATCTAATATAATACACACAAAGAAATCTAGCAAAGTGGATCTAACTACCAAATCAAAAGGAAATCTAACACCATGATAAAAAGAGGAAATGTTATGAGTTGGGTTCACCAAAATGTACAATGGGTGAATCTATAAGTACATAAATGGAATCTAACACCAAAATTAAAAGAGGAAATGTTTTGAGTCGGGTTCACAAAAATTTAAAATTGGAAATGGAAAGAGAAATGCAACATATAATGTACTAAGTGAATTACTTCCCCATTTCATTGATTGTACATTAGAAAGGAAGAATGCCCTTAATAGAATCAAGAAGTGACTCAAGCACTAATTGGGAACAAGATGTGTCCTTTCTTGAGAGATGTAATGAATGAAATGGGAATGATTAAGTGTTGTAATAGATATATTAGGAAAGACACTAAAATCTTGTTGAAAAGAGACTGTAACAGACAAAAAATGAGCTAAAACTGATGAAAATGAGAATTAGATGACAAATTAGACCCGTGACAAAAATAGGAGAATACATTTGTTAGGATAAATTGAGTTTGGAAATGTGTCCCTGGGACAGATCAAGTTTTGCAATGTGTCCCCAATGTTTTTAGCTTAAATTTTCACATACAATTATTCTTGCTCTTTCCAAATTTGAGGATATGGCTCTGTAAAATGTTCCTGTACATACAAAAATGAGAGAAAGGTTGTGGAAAGGGGTTTTCCTTTGTCAAAATCCTCTTTAGTAATCAAACTTGAAGTATGAAAGAAATTTCATAAAGAAAGGTATGTAAAAAGGAAAATTATTGATTTACCTTGGATAAACCCTCTTGAACGGATGCAGAAATCACTCAAATTCATGAAGATGCCTGAATGTGCTTGGAACCCAAAGAGTTGACCTTGGAATGTGATGTAGAATCAAATATTCCTTAAAAAATGCATAGAATTATGATTTCCACTCCTAGATCTTAAATGTAGATATGCTTGATAACACTTTCAAAAAGGAGAGAGAAGGATTGATGAATGAATTGATCTTCTTTCTTGATTTGACGATTCTTCTACTTGGCCATAATGGGAGATAAAATTGCATCAAATGGAGAATATTTCATTGTATTTGGATGATCTTGAAGAATTGGAGACTTGGAGATCTTGATCTTGATCTTGAATGCTTTCCTTCAAATCTTGAATCCAATTGTTCTTGCTTTCTTAGAATATTGATAACTTGGTTGCCAAAATTCTTGCATATGGTTGTGTATCTTAGTTTACACTTAATAATGTATATCAAAATGAGGAGTGATAAGGGGTTCTTAAACTAAATCCATCATTTTAGGACTCAAATGTGATCCAGGACCCCAACATCAGCACTTGGGGAAAGTTTGGACCCCAAAACCTAGGGATAGGTCACCATTGGCGAACTATCCAAGGATAGGTTGAGTTTGGTGACATGCCCCAGGAAAACTAGGCTCAAATTTTAGGAGCTCATAGAGAGAGAAAAGAAGTGTGAAATGAAAAGGTAGCTTGCTAGGATCAAGCATAACAGGCATCCCAACCTTGAAATCACCAAATGGGGCCTAACAGGTCCTAAAACATCCAATTATGGGTGCTAAATTTTTAGGACTATACAAATGCTAATGTTTCTGGTTAAGATTGTGCTCAATTTTTAACATCAACATTTCAGATTACACTCTGTGATCCATCATCAAGATGATTCCAACTGCTTTGATTTCCAGTATAATTCTCAACCATGAAGGAATACCAGTTTTCCAAAATTCATAACAATTGATGCTAATGTTTTTGGTTAAGATTGTCTTCAATTTTTCATATTGATGTTTCAAATCACTTTTTCATTTCATATGTGAATTGTCTTCAATGTAAAAATGATTATTAAAATAAATTAAATATAATTAGTAAAAAAGTTGTTATGACTTGAAAATTGAGAAAATAATTAAAAAATTAAAAGGAACAAATTTTTAGATAAACAATTTATAAATTAGGTAGGTGATTTTTAAATTACATAATGTATAATATTTTGAATTTTTTTATATTTAATTATATATAAACATGAATAATGCCATCACAAATGTTCATTCGAGGAGACAACATAATCTAGAAGTCAACAATGTGAATTCATTATAATATATATAATATTGTATATGTCATTCAAGTCATTATTGAGTGATAAAATTTATTTTTAAAAAAAGATAAAGAATAATTTGATTTTTGCAATGACTATTTTTAACATGAATCAATAAAGAGAAAGGCAAATGACATTATTTATCAATGAAGAAAAATATATTACAAACTATAGAATAGTTTCCCAACATTTTAAATTATTGTACATCATAGAGTGCACCCTCTAATGACATCTATATCAAAATTATGAAGACACCCCAAGAATGAACAATACTAAACATCTTATTTTGAGGAAGTGAGTTTGGATGACATTGTAAAAATTTTGATCAAGATCCACTCTAGAACTTTGAAAATATTATTAAACCTTAACACCTTTAATAATTACAATGAAACTTGCATGCTCCCCTTTTGGTTATTTCTCTTGATGTCATAAATTGCTTTGATAGTATTTGGAACATTCTCTTGTGCAAGAGTTATATGAATTGCTCTAGGGACTTTCACATATATAGTTTTTAGTTCCTACTTATGGAAAGAATATCAATGCATTCATTGAATCCAAATTTTTCAATAGTTCATCTAATCAATTCATATAATTATGTCTCTACTACACTTTTGTTTCTACATAGGCATATTTTCATTTCCAGCTCCTTTAGTATAAACCATTTGTCACTTTCACACCAAAATAATGTGAGCTAGTCTTTAATTGAGCTATCAATAATTTTGCTTTTGATTTTATATGATGCAAGGGCATCATTTCCAATTGAATTTTGGTATGTTTATTATTGTTCATGTTTTATTTTTTATTCTTTTTTTTTTTGCATATTTTTGTTGTGTTGGCCTCTTATCACCACATGGGCAGGTCGGGATTTCATTTCCAGTTATCAGTTGTGGGAAGCCATATTCTTCTTTCTAGAAGGAAGTTGAAAATTAGGAGGATAAAAGGAGGGATGAAGAAAGATAGTTGGGAAATTGGATCAAACCATGAAGTCATAAAGTTCAATTTCTATCAGTGATGGAAGCAACTGATTGGGGCTGGGGTGGGGGATAGAACATGGATTAGATATACCTAATATAGTCTAAAATCGATCCCAAAGGACATTTCCATATATAATTATTTTCCTTTGTAGCAAAGCTGAAAGGCATAGGTCTATGTGGTGACTGAATAGAATAAAGAACAACTTGACTTACGAAGGATGATCAAGTCTACCAAATGTAGTTATGTTGCAAAAATAAAGTATGTCCAATTGTTTTTGGTGGATCGGTGGAAAGTCTTTGGTTATCAATATATTGAAATGGAGGTTAGAGGATTATGAATTCTCTATTATTCACTCTTGTGGATGTGTATTTACTTGCTCTGTTCAGATTGGTTAATTCTATCTATTTCAATATTTGATTGTATATGAGTTTTCTTTGTAATGGTGATTCAATAAGAATCCATTTTTTAGTGTTTGGATATTAGTTTTCCATTATAATCTGAATCAGACAACTGATTCTTATTAGTGATTATGGATTCACGTTGCTTTGAGAGCAGAGATAATTTGCCTTTGTGATTATTTGGAACAAGTTGTCATCATAATATTAGCTTTTATATAAAAAAAATTTCCATCATTTTTTCATATGGGGTCAATTCTTTGATATGGTAAGCCTTCTTCTAATCAATATTTTTTGTTCATGTGACAATTTTGAATTTTTATAGACATATTTTTGTATTTGTTTATGACTGTTTGGACATTTTTGCAAATTAATTGTAAAAATAATAATTAGACAAATTGGGAACACAAAAATTATATAAAAAGATACGATTTTAATGTGGTTGACCAATTTGGCTACATCCACAAGAAAGAAGAGTAGGAATCTTATTATTATTGCAAATTACATACATAGTGATTTTCCCTCATATATATACAGTAGTCTTCAATAGAATATAAAGATACAAAGACAGGAAGATGAAATGAAGAGTCATACTTCATATCCAACAATCTCTAACTTGAAGTTTGACTCATGTTGTGACTCACATCTGAACAACCTCCCACTTAAACTCTGCTTTCCCTTACCAAATCCCATGGTAATAAATTGCCAAAGGACAATCACCATAGCTAGAATAGAAACCACAACCAGATGCTAATCACATCCAACTAATCATACAACATTAGTAGATTTATGCCAACATATCCAAACCATACAAAAAATCACCATGTAAAATATACCATTTTCTAAAAAAATACACCAAAAACCATTGATGTGCAAAAACTAGAAGTCCACAATAGAGCAATCCACATGTTGCATGAGCAATGCCAACCAAAATTTGACTCAAACCTACCAATTTGCACATAAAATGTGTGGTAATAACTTGAAATGATCTACAAAGTGCAACCAACCTATTGTAAAATCTCACATGACATCTTCCAATTCCTCAAAGAAAAGACCACATATTGTAGTTGAAAAAAAATGAAGTATAACAACAATAGATGGCCTCAAAAAAAAAACTCTAGGAAGGGACACCCATGCAAACCACAACTCTTCCTTTTACTAACACTTCCAAGTGCTTAGTTGTGCCAAGTATGATCTCCTTTACCTCCCCAAATTAGAGCATTTACAACACCCAAACACCATGGATGGAAGCCACTGTAAATAAGAAGATCAAACACAAAAATATTCCAAAACTAGGAACTCTCTCAAAACATCTCCTAAACTCACATGCACAAGGAGATAAATTCATTGAGTAGACCAAGAGTGGGGAGTGAGAATTCTCCTCTAGGATACACCAAGTCACAACATTACTCTTCTTCAAGAACAATCTCCTTTAAGTCCATAATGAACTCGCGTCCATCCACAGGTGTAGGCTCCTCAATCTTCTTACTGAAACCTCCAAAGAGAAACCATCCCAAAAAATGTTATCTAAACCTAAGAGAACTGTACCCTCACCCCAAGCCTATTAGTTTTCAAGAGAATTTCCATGGTCAATCCACCAATATATTCAATACCAAGAGCACTAACAAGACCAATTGTCAAAACTCCCATTGCATATTTGTATTACCTAGGAACACAACATGAAAACTTGATCTCCACAAATAAAAACCTTATGCTCCAAAGATAAAAACCTATCATGAGAATATGTATCATGAAAATTCTCTAATCAAGAATCAAGATCCTACCATTACACAATAAAAAACATCTTCATATCACATGAAGGTAACCATCTCATGACAATAAAGGAAAAAAAAAACCTCTTATTACCCAAAAAAACCCCTCCACAATTGGAGTTATAATTTATAGCTACAAATGCTCCATAACCTACATAATTAGCACCAAAACCAACATCTATTTATTCCCAAAACATATTATATAGGAATCACACCACTGCCAAGCTCAATAAATGTGCACAACAAAAGCATCTGAGAACAAATCCTCCTCATTTGGGAAGGTTTTTAACACACAAGACAATATAAAAACATCAAATTCCTTGCCTCCCTTTGTCTTTGTCCCTCCTAAGTCGTACATAAATACAATTTCATTTACATGAAATGCTTTGTCTATCCCTAAACTGAACAAGCACTCAACTTTGTTCAAACTAAAAGACCTTCAACCTGCAAAATCTACACATCTCTCAAACCTCTGCAGGCACAAGAAATGAGTGACCAAGCTCAAGAGGAAACATCCTCTCCATAATATTCAATTCAACACTTTTATCTATATCCTGATCATTTATCTTGTCAAAATCATCAAACAAAGAAACACCATAATATGCTAAAACCATTTCTCCAACTTCCAACCTTCGTTCACTTGTCTCTTATTCAGAAGTAATAGTAGATATTAAAACAACACCAAAAGACCCTCATCCTGTAGTTGATATTGCCAGAAGCAATATAAGAGTTGGGACTTGGAAATAGAAGGATCCCCTCTCAAACAAGTTCCATTCTTCATCTTCTTCTCTACTCCCCCTAGTAGTTGCAATACAACAACTTTGTCTATCCAAGTATGCCCATAGATTGAAGGAACAAACAACTCTGCCAATAGACTAACCTCATGTCCCCATGTTGTTGCTTAAATTTAGGTAGTAGAGTGTTCCCATGCAAAATAAAAATTGTGGGAAAAGGAAAATTTAAAATCTTTTCCTATTTTTGTGAAGCAACTAAAAATTAGCAAATGAAAATAAGATGTGAGAAAAAGAGGGAGCTTGAAATAAGCAACAATTGCTTATTGAAAAAAGTGACACATGTCTTCACCATTTTTTTCCATCTCCTTTTTATTTGCCTACAATTTTGTTTAAAAATTCATTTACAATAAAAATGGCTAAAATATTGATTGAAAAATAATATTTAAGACACTGCATACAATTAAGAAGCAAATAATACCATCCATAGGGCCACTAGCTCCACAAATTGTGCCACAAAAGGTTGAGTAACTCCTACTAGAAAAAATAAGATAAGCATCAACATGGGGACCTACCCTATATGTATTTTGCCTATTTCCTATTTTCTTGATGTTTTCTATGTCATCACTTGTAAAAAATTAGGGGTATTTGTCTCTATATTGAGTTGAGACACATAATTGGCAACAATAATAGTCCTGAAGATGCCATTGATACTGCCTTTGTTTTTGCCAGGAATTGCCTTCTAAATTACCACAACTTATATATGATATTTAAGCTTTCAAATGTCAACAATACTAATCTAGGTAGCTCACCAGGACTAGAGTTCTCAAGAACTTCCTACATGGATATTGTCTACTGGTCTCTAAACTTGCACAAACCAAACTTAGTTACTAAGAGACTCCCTTGGTTGTCTCATGTAGGATAAAAAGACCCTACGTGTAGGCCATTTATTGATGTTATATCTTAATATCCATGAACTTGAAATTCTCCAGTGGTAGGACAAAAATGGTACCTTTTTTTCGCAAGGAATGCTTCTTGGGAGCTACATAATGTAATAGGTTGAGTTGGAGTTCACACTTGAATCTAAGGTGATCTTATTTGATGGTAGTCACATAGCCCTTGGGACCCTCCAAAAAAATTGGACAATAAAAAATGTAATATGTAATCCAAATTACAGGCAAGGAATGAAAACACTAGCTTCATGATCAAAGAAACAAATGCCCGACCTGACAATCATTTATTATCTTTCAAGAACAAGATTTTGAAAAAATAAAAACAAAAAAACTTGAGAGTTCTGAAAGATAGGACCAATCCATATCTATTTCTGCTTAAAACTTCCCATAATTGGAGGTTACTTTTCTTATCATCTTTTGAGAAGAAATATCAAAAATAGTGAAAGCCTTCTCCAAACCCATGATGATAAAATAATTTCTCAAAACATGACCCTTGTTCTCCTCTTTACACAATTACTATGGGAGGAGTCTCCACAAGC